>CM053792.1:469608453-469863453 GCA_028749045.1 Cupressus sempervirens
GCCCTTGCTAAATCCTTGATAATACAAGAACAAAATTCATGCTAACATCCTCCCATGGCTTCTTTGGTATAGGTAATGGTTGATACAACCTAGTATTCTATTTCACTCCTTTTTCCATTTGACATACTCTATAACTTTGTAGAAACTTCTTGACATCTTGCTACAATTATGGCCAATAATAGTTCTCAACAACCAAAGCAATGGTTTTCTCTCTACCAAAGTGTTCAACCAATCCTCCACTATGCTTCTCTTTGATGAGATTCTCTCTCATCGAACTTCATGGAATGCACAACTAGCTTCCTATGAATAACATACCATCTTGGATTATGAAATCCAACCACTTCATCCTATCAAGTGTAATAGGTTTTGTACAAGCCTTCTAGGCTTCACCAAAATCAGGATCCTTTGGATACAAATTACTAAGTTCCTTGAACCCAACCACCTCAATCTGCATTTCTATCAACAAATGTTTTCTTCTACTAAGATCATTTGTAGCTCTATTAGACTTCCTACTCTTGTAATTAAAAAAAAAATGTGTAACTCTGTAAAAACTCAACCCACTTCAAATGCCTTTTGTTTAATTTTCTTGACCATTCAAATGTTGCAAATCTTGATGACTAGTATACAAAACAAACTGCTTAGGAAGAAGATAGTGTCTCCACTTCATCAATTCCTAAACTATAGCATAAAATTCCAAATCATAAACATAATATTTTCTTTTAGCATCATTCAACTTCTTACTGAGATAAGCAACAGGTCTACCTCTTGGGTCAAAACAACTCCTATTGCAATTCCACTAGCACCACAATCTACTTGAAACACATTGTTACAATCTAGAAGTGCTAAAATAAGATGCTCTATAACTTTCTATTTCAACATATTAAAACTCTTATCTTCTCCTACAATCCACTTAGATTTTTTCTTATCCCCATTCATTATTCAGTTAAGGGTCCATAAATACTGCTAAAATCTCTTATAAACTTTCTGTAAAAACTATCTAGTCCATGAAATGATCTCACCTCTGTAACACTCTTTGGAGTAGGCCATTCAAGGAAATCCTTCACTTTCTTTGGGTCAATTTTTAGCCCTTCTATTAAAACTACAAATCCCAAGTACACCAAATCCTTCTTCACAAAACTTCACTTCTTCAGGTTTATCAACAACTTTTCTTTCCTCAACTTATCAAACACCTTTCAAATATGCATCAAGTTCTCCTCCAACATCTTACTAAAGATCAAAATATTGTCTAGGTAAACAATGTCAAACTTACTTAGAAACCCCTTCAGTGCCTCATTCATGAGTTGCATGAAAATTCCCAGTGCAATGATTAGCCCAAAAGGCATGACTAATCAATCATATAGTACTTCTCTTATCTTTAAATTAGTCTTCCACTCATCGCCTTCTCTATGAAAATTTGATGGTATCCACTCTTCATATCTATCTTTGTGGAATACACAACTCCACTCAAAAAATCCATAATATCATCCATCCTTGGAAATAGAAATCTATACTTGATTGTGATCTTGTTGATAGTGCAAGAATCTGTGTACATCCTCCTTTCTCCATTAATATTTGGTGCAAATACTTCTAGTACAAAAAATGGACTCAAAATCTCCCAAGTCAACCTTTTATGAAAAACTCATGCACTTGTCTATTCAACTCCTTACTTTTTGTTTGAAGATTGGCTCCCAGAATCAAATCCATCTAGTGACTGATCTTCCTTATTAGTGGTACTCCATTAGGCACACTATCAGATACAATATCTGGCAATTCTTCCAAAAATTTTATATCTTCTACATGTACCTCTTCTACTTCTTCTTTTCCATCTTTTGGAATTACTATAGAACACATATGCTTATGCCTCATACCCTCTAGGAACTTCTTTCCATCAATAAAATAGACTCTAGCAATACTACATACCTTTTCATCTATATCCTTTAATGACTTCATCTTATGTTTCATTCATAAGATGAAGCAATTAAATGATCCAATCAATCAACTCCTTTGGGTTAAGATTTCCCAAAAATTTGGGAACCTCAAACTTAGGTCTTTTTCTAATCTTGGAGATGGCCTTGAAAAGTCTTTCTTCTTCTGAGTTTGTAACTACCTCTACTTCAACATTTTCTTCTTCTACATCTTCATCCTCACTTTCATTACTCACAAAAAGATTTATTCCTCTATGCATTTGTTCTTCCAATCCTTGCATCTTTCTTTGGAGGGCTTTAAAGCCCTCTAGTGTAACACCTATGAATCTTCCACCATAATCTCTTTGTGGAGGCATTTTTTCATGCTTTTGTTGGAACCTTAGTGCAAATTGCCTCACAATTGGTGATCTGTCTACACGCTTAGCCCAAACTAAGGTCTTGGTGGAACTGAATCACAATCAACAATCTATTTACACACTTGCGAACCCTAGTGCTAATACCACTTGATTAAGGGTGCTTCACTTAATACCTTAAACACATAATAGAAACAAAGAAATAACAACAATTTATGAGAACAAAATATTGGCTTCTTATTATTACGCAAATGCAGAATTACAAAATTCAGTATTACAATATGATAACCCACATGGGTGCCTTTATTATAGTAATGTGCAAGAAAAAGTTGCAAACTATCACCCAGAGTTGTGCTAGACAATCTACGAGAATTTTTTAAATAAGAAATTTTATGCCACTTGAGACGTTTTAGACACTCAAACTTAATACCTAGGAAGGACAAACTGAGCCCAAAGTTTTTGTACCAAACATTTATACCAAAAATCCATAATATCTTACACCAATACTTATGATATGGCATTAAGCCTCAACTGGTAGACTGATATGATTGAGATGAATCTCCATCTCTTAATTAGGACATTCTAAGCTTGTATGACTGACTTACTAAGTAGAAAGCCTCTATAGAAAATAACTTTGCATTAAGACAATCCTTATTCAAAAAACTAAAATGAAATATTTTTGGTTGATTTAAGATTGCTCTTACACCCAGGATGCTTTTGCATCACCTTTTTGGATTTGTTTTGAAACTATGAAATTAGAATTAGCATTGCACACCATTGTTAGGGGTGCATTGCACCTTAAAGATTCTATTTCATCCCTGAATATTGAGCTTGCCCCTGATAGATTTCTAAAAATATTTTTGGGTTATGTATGTTGCCTAGTTTGAGGCTTGGATCTGACAACTTGTAGTCATTTTGATCATAATAATAAGTAGGGAACATACTTCAAAGGTGTGTTCCTTTACCTTCTTTTTCCTTTCATTATATCTACATATATCTAGCTTTCAATACACACACATGGAAGGTTTTTAAGGAATTGGATATCTTTTGTCTTATTTTTCCTAAACCTAGTTTGCATTGGTGCTCTTTGCTTATTCAATTAGCACTAATCTCTCTAGACATAGTCCTCTAGAATTGGGGTTGGAAGGATTCTTTTCCTTATCTTATCTCCCTCTATATGTATGTGTACATGGAGGTTATGTGATGAACTTAGGGATTTATCCTTGACTCACATTTCCTCCAATATAGGTGATAAGAAAGGAAATAAAAGAGCCAAGGATACGACTAGCAACTTAAAACATAAGAAAATCAACATGGATGACCCAAACAAGATTAGTATGTGTATCTTCCTAATTTCTAAATACCTATTTAATATACAATACAAGGATTATTTAACACCCACTTAAGTGTATTATCTTGAACAAGAATTGACATACATGTCACTTAATGGATACCTAATTCAAATATTGGTCCTCTATCCTTTTAGTCTTAGTTAAAATTGAGGCAAGTCATTATTTATAAGTGTTCTCCTCTATTTTCCCTCTTATTCAATATTCATTTTATCATCTAAGCCCTATATATTTATTTGTAACCTTTTAAACTCTATTGTGAACTTAGAGCTGGTTGTAATTAATAACTAGTTGTACTTGATAGTCCTACATCTACTTTATCATTTTAACACCTAGTCATATTTTTGGCTTTGCATATGAAAATATTGATCCATGAATAATAAAATTATGAGATTAAAATTCCTAGATCTAGGAGTTGCATACACTGATTCTACAAGAAGAAACACTAGTTAGCATATGTGCTAATGTAGGTATAGGTGTTGATGAAAGAATAAGTGTCACTCCATAATTTATTGCCAAAATTTAAAGGGAATCAATGAAAGGCCTAAGATAACACCAATGTGGGGCCAATAAACATCTATCTCTACATCAAGGAGTAGTAGATAATACAGTTCAAGGTCATAAAAACTTGATAGATCTATAAATATTGAAATCTAATATATTCTAATGAGCATATAAAGTGCAATAACACCCAACCATGTGGTATTCTTAGACCACCCCACCATGCTAATGGAAATATTCATTCAATGACAAGCACGAGGTTTGGATACAAATATAGAGTACTAACTCACATGTCAATCAATGAAAGCATATGGAAATAATCAAAATGCATGAAAATATTCATTGTGCATACTAATCCCTAAAATACACCAATAGTGCCACAAATCCATAGTGCATCAAGGCATTTTTCACTACTATTGGACCTATATGTAAGAGTACTAACTATAGGTAGTATCCATGATTGTATGGGTCAATACTAACATCTAGGTGTAAAGTATCATATAGATCATACATGGGTCAATGTCTAACACTCAAGGATTTAATGGTTTTAACAATTTATCTTGATTAGCATTTATACCTATTTCATTTTACCATGTTTTTACTTTTAAGGAAATCCTATACTTCTTTGAGACAACTACTTGTGGATTAAGAGACATGCAAGGGGCTACTACTCATACCTACTCAATGCACCTAGTCATATGGCTTGACTTCACATGAAGAAGGGAAAATTAATAAGTTTCGTCTACTTGGTCTACTCCAAGGATGAAAACACAATATTATCCACTTGGTTCATACCAAGGATATGAATCACAATGACTTGTACACTTAGTCTACACCAAGGGTATAAGAATAAAAATCATTATCTACTTAGTATCCTCTATGGACATGGATAAATATTACCAATAATTTATCCAAAGTAATATTAAGAGGTCAAATCATTCCCAAAAACTTGAGGAAAGGAAATTAAGTAAACACAAAACTTGTTAGGATCAATATAGATAGAAATAAAAATTACATTCAAATATAACCAATATCATAAAATAATAAATTGCACAAAAGAGAACACAAGACACAAAGATTTAACATGGTTCACCCAATCCCTGGGCTATGTCCACCAACAACAAGTTTAATATTATTATTATCTAGTGATTACAATCTACAATCCCTTACAACTCAATACCTTCACAAGAAGCTAAAATTTCATCATACATTATGAAATCCTTAAACCTAAGCCATTTTATACAAGTTTTTTTCTACTTACAAAATTAAGGCTAGAATAAACCATCCACTAGAAAAATAGTAGTCAGTGCCTTTTACAATCATAATTTTTTTTGAATTTTCATAAGCACTTCCCACAAAATCCCCATGGGGGCATTACCTCATGACCCCACCTTGTACTATAAATAAATAGAGAACCATCTATAGTAAAATTTGGGGGGAAACTACATGGAATAAAGTGGGGAAAAATTAACCTCCAAGTTTGATTAGGCTCTACATCACAATAATCTCCCACTTGGAGATTGGTCAAAATCTACAATAATAACCTCTCACTTGGAGGATTATCATAGGACCACAAAACTTGGAACTCCCACTGGAACAAAGAACCACCCTAGACTTTGTTGTTCTTTTATTTTGTTCATTCTAGAAGATCAACCAAAGCTAAAGAGGAGTTCAACTTCTCCCTTGTCACTGCCTTAGTAAACATATTTATTGGATTATCATATTTATGTATCTTCTGTAGCTCTAACTATCCATCACCCAAAATAGAGTTAATGAAATGATATTTCAACTGTATGTGCTTTTTCTTTGAATGTAGAGCATAATTCTTTGCAAGATGAATGACACTCTAACTATCTATAAATAAATAATTGTTCATTTGAGGGTGACCCAACTCTTCCATGAATAATTGAAGCCCTATCATCTCATTGGATTTTTTTGTAGTAGCAACATACTCTGCCTCTGTAGTGGATAAATCATTTACCTTTTGCAACTGAGAAATCCAACTCGTTGTCCCTCCAATAGTATAAATAACCTATACTAATCCGCCTAGTATAAAGATATCCTGCTAAATTTGAGTCGACATAGCCTTGTAAATTAGTAGTAGAGCCCCTAAAATGTAAACACTTATTGGATGTTCCTATCAAATATCTAAAAATTCATTTGACAATATTCCAATGCTCAATCCTTGAATAACTCATATACCTACTAACAACTCCCACTACATGTGCAATATCTATCGCGGTACATACCATAGCATACATTAAACTTCCTACAGCTAAACCATAAGGCACCTTAGACATTTTATCCTCCTCTTATTGTGTCTTTGGATACATCTCCTTAGTCAATTTCAAATGACAACACAAATGTGTTTTAATAGCTTTGGCATTCTCCATTAAGAAATGTTGCAACACCTTCTCAATATAATCAGCCTAAGTTAATGTCATATTTCTATTCTTCCTAGCGCTACAAATTTTCATAACAAGGATTTACTTTTCTAACCATAAATCTATCATATAAAATGAGTGTGTTAATTGTTATGTTAACCCCTTAATGTGATCCATGTTAGACCCAACTACAAGCATATCATTAACATGTAAACATAAAATGATATAGCTATCATCATCCAACCTCTTAAAATAAACACAGTGATTTGAATGGCACCTAGTGTATCCAGGCTCATCCATAAAACCATCAAATTTAAGATATCACTGTCTAGGTCCTTTCTTCAAGCCATATAAACTTTTCTTCAATTTGCACAGTCAATTTTCCTTACCTTTGACCACAAATCCCTATGGCTATACCATATATATTTCTTCATCCAAATCATCATGAAGAAAAGTATTTTTAACATAAAGTTGCTCTAAATGTAAATCTTTAGTAGCCAAAATACTTAAAATAGTGTGAATAGAAGTCATTTTAGCAACAAGAGAAAATATCTCATCAAAATCAATGTCCTTTTTCTATGCAAACCCTTATACAACTAATCTAGCTTTAAATATTGTCTTACCTCCATCCTCATCTTTCAATTTGTGAACTCTTCTATTCTGTAAAACCCTTTTACCTGTAGGCAACTTAAACCCCAAGTCTATTTTTTAGCAAGTAGTCCATTCTTTCATTCATTTCAGAATTCCACTAGATTTTTGTATGCACCTACATAGCTTCACCATAACATTCAAGTCCACCAACATCTGTTAATAAAATAGAATAAAAAGGGTGAGAAAATATTTCTAGAGGTCTACTTGGCCTTGTTGACCATCTAACATTCACTAGGGTGTGTGGTATGTTTTGTTGTCATTTTTGCGAAACATGAGGGACTATTGGAACGTCATCTTTTAGAGTATCATCCATTAATACATAATCATTTTCTTTCTTCTCATGGTGTTCCAATAGATCTTTGTACAACACTTTCTCATTAAATATAAAATCCCTACTTCTTACAATTTTAAGATTTAAAAAAATCTCAAATCCTATAACGAAATTTATTAATGTCACATCCAACAACTAAACATTTCTTTGATTTTTCTTCCATCTATTTTCTATTTTCAGAATCTATATGTGCAAATTCTTCATGACCAAAGGTTTTGAGAATAGAATAACTCACCTTCTTATCAATTCATTCTTCCTCTAGAATAGCTCAACCCAAAGGAGTAGAGGGGCCTCTATTGATAAAATATAGAATAATATTGATAGCCTCAACCCACATATTTAAGGGCACCCCAACATGTAACCTCATGCTACTTGCACACTCCATTATTGTCTTGTTCATGCATTCAACCACTCCATTTTCCTATGGGGTCCTTGTAACAATTTTCTGCCTATGAATACCATTAGAGAAATAGTAGTCTTCAAATTCATTGCTTAAATAATCACCACCATTATTAGATCTGAGATATTTCAATCGTTTACTAGTCTCATTTTGTACAAAGCATTTCCATTTCTTAAAAGTTTAAAATACATCAGATATATGTCTAAGGAAATAAACCCATACTTTTCTAGTTGCATCATCAATGAATGTAAAATAATAACGAGATCCACCAAGGGAAGATACCTGAGCTGGTACCCCTACATCTATATGTACAAGCTTTAATTTCTCAAATTTCTTTTCCTTTCCACTCTTCACAAAACTAACACTCTTTTATTTTTCATACACACAACTTTCATAGAAATCCATATTGACACATTTTAGACCTAGTAAAACTTTCTTTGAATGAACTAATTTCATATCTTTCTCACTCATGTGCCCAAGTCTATTGTGCCATAGCATTTTTTTAGAATCTACAACAACTATGTATTCTCCTTGCTCAACTACAAAAAATATTCTTGAACATTCATTTTTCTCTAAAATAATTAAAGGAGCAGGAACAATATGACCTATAAAAAGATACAATGTGCCTAGTTTCACACATTTTTCTACTACAAGGGAACCTTTTGAAACCTTCCAACTTTTATCATTATAACTAACTGTGCAACTCTCATTGCCCAATTACCTTGTTTTAATTAAATTCATACTCATCCTTGGGACATGTCTTACCTCTTGTAGTAGCCAATGATTCCCATTCTGCAACTTAATCTTAATTTTTCCCTTTCCAAAAATTTTACAAGGTTCATTATCTCCCAAATAAAGTAGCCCAAAATCCCCTTGGACATAAACATGAAAATAACCTCTATGGGGAGTAGCATGAAATGAAACCCTAAAATCTAAAACCATGAATCATCAATACTTTCTAAAGAAAGAAGCAAAGAATCCTCTTCATATTTGTTACTTACCATATTTTCCTCTATGTTCCCTTCTTGTTTGTCTCCTTTACTATTATTTTGATTCCAACATTCTTTCTTCTTATGCCCCAGTTTTCCACGGTACCAACAAGCTCTTGGTCCTCTGGATTGAGAACTCTTTACCTTTGAATTTTCTCTCAATTTCTAATGATTTTTAGAATTGTTTTCTCTCTCATTCATTATGCCTCTTCGTTATGTGTTCAAAAAAATTCTTGATGTAGATCCACTTCATGTTTTCCTACAAGTTTCTTCACTTAAAATAACACCAATCACATCATCAAATTTTAGGGTATTAGATCCAAAAATAGTGTTACTCATAGCCATTACCACATCATTTCAAATTTCATGCAAAGAACACAAAATACGGAGATCCCTAAATTCTTCATCATAATTAACATTTATAGAAGATAATTGACTAGTAACTAGATTAAACTCATTTAAATGATTTTCCATAGATCCACCTTTTGCCATCTTCATATTAAAGAAACCCTTCATAAGAAATACCTTGTTTGAAGCAAAGGTCTTTTCATACAACCTTGCTTGGGTTTGCATCAACTCTTCAGTTGTTTTCACTTTTGTAATATTAAAGGTCACTAATTGGACTAGGCATAAATTAATACTTCCAATTGCCTTTAGATCTAAGATATCCTAGTTCTCATCTTTCATAGTAGTTGATTTCTTGGATTTTCCTTCCAATGGCCACCATAAATCCTTCTAATAAAGATAGTCTTCCATTTGCATCTTCCATGACTGAAATTTCTTCCCATTAAAATTATGAACCTTTAGCTTACCCTCATCTATCATTGCTCTCACTCAACCATGAGACCTTCTTATAGAGGATAGATAAAAAATATGATCACACCTTGCTTTGATACCACTTTTTAATATTATTGCAAGTAAAAATAACAATTACATGTAAATATAACCAATATATGAAAATAATAAATCACACATAAGAGAACACAAGACACAAAGATTTAACATGGTTCACCCAATTCTTGGGTACATCCACCAACATCAAGTCCAATATTATTAGTATCCAGTTATTACAATTAGCAATCCCCTATAGCTAAATATCACTGCAAGAAACTACAATGTCATCATACATTATGAAATCCCTAACCCTAAGTCATTTTATACAAGCTTTTTGATGCTTTAAAAAGTAGGGGTAGAATAATTCATCCAATAGGAAAATAATAGCCAATGCCTTTTACAATCAAAAAGTTTGTTGAGCTTTTGGGGGTGCTACCCTTGAAAAACCCCCACAAGGGCATTGCCCCTCAACCCTGCCTAGTACTGTGACATGGAGCAGACATGGAGCTTTGCCCTAGGATCCCATAAGGGACCCAATCCCTTGATCTCATCTTGAGGGCACTACCTCCAAACCCCTATAGTAAAATATAAGGGAAACCACACCAAATAAAGTGAGGAAAAAATTAACCTTTGAGTTTGATTAGGCTCCACATCACAACAAAACCAAGCCAAATGAATAGTTTCCCAATTGGCAATTTTTCCAAGAGCACACATTTTGATAAAATCTATAATTCATATCATTTGAACATGTTAGGATTAACCTTAGATAGAAACAATATGCACATACAAATATAACCAATATTAGAAAATAATAGATGCATAGAAGAGAACACAAGACACCAAGATCTAATGTGGTTCACCCAATCCTTAGGATATGTCCACCAACAACAAGTCCAATATTATTATTATCCAGTGATTACAATCCACAATCTCTTATAGCTCAATACCACTACAAGAAGCTACAATATCACCATTACATTATCAAATACCTACAAGCTTTTGCCACTTACAGATTTAGGGCTAGAATAAGTCGTCCAATAGGAAAAATAACAGCCAACACCTTTTACAATATAAGGGAATTTTTGGCTTTGGGGGTGCTGCCCCAAAAACCCCTATAGGGGTGTTGCCGTACTATCACAGGGAGTGTACTTGGGGCACTGCCCTAGGACCTTGCAAGGGCATTGCCCCCAAACCCCCGTAGAAGTAATATGAGGATAAAATTGTGTTGAATAAACCTCCAAGTCTAATTAGTCTCCATTTCAAAACAATCTCCCAGTTGGAGACTAGTCAGACTCCACAACAATAACCTCCCACTTGGAGACTAATCATAGCACTACTAAACTTGTAGCTCCCACTGGAATATAAAACCACCTTGGAATCTATTATTTTTTTATTTTGTTCAGTCTAAAAGACCAATCGAAGCTAAAGAGTTCAACTTTTCCCTTGTTATTTCCTTGAAAAAAATATCTACTAGATTATTATCTTTATGTATCTTGTCAAGCTTTAACTCTCCATCATCTAGACCTATCCGAATGAAATGGTACCACAACTATATGTGTTTTGTCTTTGAATGCAAAAATAAATTCTTTGCAAGATGAATGACACTCTAACTATCTGTGAACAAATAATTATCCTTTTGAGGGTGTCCCAATTCTTCCAAGAAGAATTGAAGCCATATCATCTCCTTAGCTACCTCTGTAGGAGCAACATACTCTACCTCTATAGTAGATAAAGCATCAACCTTTTGCAATCAAGAAACACGGCTTACTATTGCCCCACCAATAGTAAATACATAACCTATAGTACTTTGCTTGGTATCAATGTCCCCTCCCAACTCTGAGTCAATATAGTCCTGTAAATTAGTAGTAGAGCCCCCAAAATGTAGTTCAATTTACTAGATGTTCCTCTCAAATATCTAAGAATCCATTTAACTACATTCCAATGCTCAATTTCTAGATGACTCATAAACTTGCTAACAACTCCCACCACATGTGTAATATCTGGCCATGTACATACCATAACATACATCAAGCTTTCTACAAATGAAACATAGGGTACCTTGGACATCTTATCCTCTTCTTGTGTCTTTGGACATATCTCCTTAGTCAACTTCAAATGACTAGGTAAAGGTGTGCTAATAGCTTTAGCATTCTCCATAGAGAAACGTTGCAACACCTTCGCAATATAACCAGCCTAAGATAATGTCAATTTCATGTTCTTCTTATCTTTGTAAATCTTCATACCAAGGATTTGTTTTGCTACCCCCAAATCCTTCATAGAAAATGCATGTGCTAACTAGTGTTTCAGCTCCTTAATGTGATCTATGTTAGACCTAGCTACAAGCATATCATCAACATATAAACATAAAATAATGTAGTTGTCATCATCCAACCTCTTAAAATAAACTTAATGATTTGAATGACACCTACTATATCCATGCTCATGTATAAAACTATCAAATTTCAGATACCATTACTAAGGTGCTTGCTTCAAGCCATATAAACTTTTCTTTAATTTGCACACTAAGTTCTCTTTACCTTTGACATCAAATCCTAGTGGTTGTCCTACATAGATCTCTTCATTCAAATCACCATGAAGAAAGGTTTCTTTTACTTCAAGCTTCTCCAAATGCAAATATTTAGTAGCTATAGTACTTAAAATAGTGCAAATAGAAGTCATTTTAATAATAGGAGAAAATATCTTGTCAAAATCAATGCCCTTTTTTAGTGCAAATCCGTTTACCACTAACCTAACTTTAAATCATTTCTTGCCTCCATCCTCTTCTTTCAACTTGTAAACCCATCTATTTTGTAAAGCCCTTTTACCCATAGGAAACTTGCATAAATCCAATGTCTTGTTTTTCAACAAAGAGTTCATTTCTTCTTTCATCGCAAGCTCCCACTAAATCTTAGTATCCACCTACATAGCTTCATAATAACATTCAAGTTCACCAGCATCTATTAGTAAAATAGAGTATAAAGAAGTGGAAATTTTTTTTGGAGGTCTACTTAGCCTTGTTGATCATCTAACAATCATTGAAGTGTGTGGTATTTGTTGTTGCGGTTGTTGCACATCATGAGGAATTGTTGGAACATCATCTTTTGGAGTTTCATCCAACACTACATAATCATATTATTTATTCTCATGTTACTACAACAGATCTTTCTACAACATTTTCTCATTGAATATTATTGTGGTGTTCACAACACACACCCCATTTCTCACTAGGAATGGGGACCCCCTCCTTTTTTCTAACTCCCGGACTCATAGTTAAAGAGTCAGGAGAAAATTGTTAAAGTTAGAGTGTTAGAGTTGTTGAAAACATTAGAAAATTAGAAAACACAAAAAAATTCAAAAATAAACAAAAATAAAAAATAAAATAATTTTTTTTCAAATCATCATGTGCGTGTGTGAGCATGTACAGGTAGAGTGCGCACTGCACACCTAACCTAGAGTGGGGTGGGGTTATAAAACCCCCACACACTCAAACATTTGTCATTATTTTTGTTATTTTCTTTGGAGGGTTATTCACATGTGCAAGGTAATATTTGCACAGTGGCGCCTTGTGCTCGTGCCATAGACAAACTCCTACATAGTAGCTGTACCTACACTATATACAAACCCTCATGTAGCAACACTTTGCACCCACACTCACAAAAAACTTGCATGGCAGCGGCCATGCTCACACTAGATACACATACTCATGCAGCGTCGCTTTGTGCCCATGCTCACAAATACTTGTGTGGTGGCGCTTTGTGCCTGCACTCATCAATTATTTGCACAGTGGTGATCCTCGCCCATGCTCATAAAACCTTGCTCATTGAAAACAAGTTTGTTTGTTGCTTTGTGCTCGTGCATTGCTAGCTCGACCATGCTCACGCCCATGAATACTACGCCATTTGGTGCTTCGTGCTCGTGCGCGACTTATTTTTTTGCACCCCTTAAAACCATAGGTGTGTGCATGCCTTCCAAAATCCCCATACTTTTTATTATTATTTTATTTTATTTTAATTCAAAAGCATTAAAAGTAAAAAAAATAAAATAAATTATTAAAAAAAAAGGATGAAAGGGATAAAATGAAAAATAAAAAGTAAATAAATTGCCCAAATGGGACTTTTTTTAATGTTTGTTTTAATTCATTAGCTTTTATGTTTTATTTTTTAAGACTAATAATCATTTTTTCTAATGTTTCTTTTTATTGAAATGTGCATGTGATCAAATGGCATCCACATCCAAAGTAGTGCCCAAACCTGTCGTGTTCAAGTTCCAAGGCATACCTTCGAAGTCTAGATTCCACAATGATTATGTAGAAATCCGAGATACCAACATCAAACACATGGATCTAGGGGAATTTGTTAGAATTTGCAATAAGCCAATAGAGAGACCTTGATATCTGCATTGATCCATTCTGAATTGGTGAATGCAGCATCACATTTTGTGTCAATACAATCGGCTGAGTTAATCATGGCCCATTCACAACACTTTGTTCCTGAAGAGAGGGTAGTCAAAAGCATCACTGGAGAAGTGGTGTTGGATCTTTGACCTAACAACATCGAGAGGGTCTAATGTTGGATCTTTGACCTGACAACATTGAGAGGGTCTTCCATCTTCCTAGAGTAGACTAATTCATCTAACTTTCCTATGAAATAGCTGAGAGATGGTACAGGGAGCATCAACAAGAGGCCATTGACATAATACAATCCTCTTACCTCATTGAGAAGCCTCCTCAGGGAAGGATAACTGGAAAAGTAGACATGACCCGAGGATACATGAAGGAGGATATCAGATACTCTATTATTCTCCTAAGTAGAGTCATGGGCTTACTTGCAGTGGGCCATCTCAGCGCTTTTATGGTCAACTTTATTGAGACCATTAGATAGGCAAAGATACCACTAGACTGGGCCACCACACTTAGTGAAAACTTGTGTGAATAGTTGAGGACGTTGAAAGACAAGAAGAGATTTTACATGACTTCTTACATGGTGTACCTACTTGTAGTGAGTGAAACAAACTATCCCAGTTTGTATAGGAGAGGTAGTATGCAAGATCCCAATGCCTGGCCCTATATAGTCTACCCTCAGCTAGTGAAGAAGAAGCTCTCAAGATAGAGTAAAGAATACAAAATTTTGAGTGATGCATTCATCTTTACGATCATTCAATTCATTGAGGGAGACTATGGGAAGAGGTTATCCAATGAAGCCAAAGCACAACTCATAGCTCTCAAAGCCTACTTCATCCAGTTCAAAATGTTCACATATCTACAAGTAGTTGGTGCCTCTATCAATCCTAAGAAGCTCCTAAGATACCCAAGTAGCAAATTGGTATTGTTGGAGATCTCTCAGCAAATTGAGTCAGCCTATGAGAAGATAAAGAGGCAACGAAGACCTTGCTAGGCATGGCCATTGGTCATTGGACCATATTAGGTGAAGAGGAAATAAGATATTTTGTCCTTTGAATGGGAGTGGGATAACTATCCTCTTGAAGAATACAACTCTCCCTAACCATATTTTGACAAATTTAGGAAAGTGGAGAGTCTAGCAGGAAGAGACTTTTATCATGAGGATGTTGTTGAAGATCACTAGATGAATGCCACAAATGACTACGATGTCTTCATTAGGGACTATTGTAGGATGAATTTGTATTCAGTAGAAAAGGCTCTCTAGTTCAATATCTCAGAGGAGATAAAGCAACAGGATTCTAAGGAGTTACTGGACCCTCGGTTCAACGCAGATAAAATTGGTGAAAGACTCATTATGAATGCTAAGGTTGACAGGGAAGAGCCCAATGATATCAATCATAGATTAAGGCATGTTGTCAAAATGACAAAGGATTGGATTAAGAAAACTTTTTCACTTGATCCAATTCTTGATACTGTGATCTTCCATGCACATGCTTTCCCAAAAAGAGGTAGAGGAAGGAAAGTAACAATTCCTACCTTTGCAACTCAGTCTCTTATCCGAAAAAAAATAGTTTACCAGCTTGATCGTCCGATTGGATATTATCACACTCTTGAAAGGAAGGGAAAGAACAAAAGAAAGAGGACCTCTCCTCAGAGGGTTCAGACAGAATAGGTGCCTCCCTACTAGCAGGAACAGAGTCCACCAGGGTCTCAAGATACTAGAGCTACCGTTGCCTCCTATTGTGTCTAGCCAACTAGAAGAGGGAGAGATTCTGCAAGTATCCATTCCTCCTATTCAAGATGAGATAGCTTATCCTTCTACATCCAAGAAATAGAAGAAAAGAATTAAGATTTAGATGAAGAAAAGGAAAAGGATCAGTAGAAGATTAGTGCCTAATTCCTTTATTCCTGAAAGTATTCTGGATGGAGATGAAGAGGAGGAGGAAGAAGAATCAGAAGAGGAAGAGGAACACATGCCCCTACAAGGAAGAACTCAGCTAGCTAGAGCCACAAATTTGCAAAGGAGAAAGAGTGCCATGGGTACCCCACCATCCACTCAAGTAGAACCTTTAAAGCTTTCTTCTTCAAAAGATGAAGTAAATTAGTGGGTGGATGAGCAGAATGAAGAGAGTGATGATGTTTTCTCAATGTCAAATTTTGATTTCATGCTTGTAGGTACAGAGTTGATCAGGGATAAGATTAGAGACAACCCTATAGGTGAACCTCAATAGGAAAATTGGACACAAATGCCCCCAGATACATAGGGTCCTAATCTTACTCCTCCATCTCCACCACAAAGTATGGTGGTAGATAAGGGCTTGGTGACTCCTCCACCTTAGAGTTCAGAGGAAGAGCATGTTTAGAAGGAATCATTATCAGAGGAGAGACTAAAACAAATGGTAACCAGTGAAGTGTCAGAAGGAAAAATTATGGAATATTCTCAACCACTTTCCCATGACACTGAGGTTTAAGCTACAGGGTCCACTAAGACTAAGGCTACACAAGGAGAACCCTCCCAATATGATACAACTCCTAGTAGGAGTGAAAAAGGGAAGTAATTTGTAGACCATACTCCTTCATCATCAAGAGCTAGGTCCTCAATGAGATGCATCCTTAGATGGATCCAAAAGGAAATAATGAGGAGTAGCAAGCCTATATTTTGTGCTTCAGAGGAAGACATTTTTTATATTGTAGAGATATTGAACAAACTTGAGTCTTCATCACATGAGGTAGAACCATTGGCGTTTGTCACCACCATATGGAACCAAGATTTATTTGCACAAGTGGCTCTCCCTCTTGAAAGCACAGATACAAAAGGCCTTAGCCTCAAGGATTTTGAATTAAAGGATGTTATGTTGGGAAGGCCTACATAGGATTTAGCTTGAAAAATGATGACTATCCTCAAATATATGGAATAACAAGATATTGAACTCTAAGCACTTCGAAGGAAAGTTGAGATCCTAAAAGGATATCTAACCAAAGTTGTTGGCCCTCTTGATCTTGAACACCCAGAGCAAACTCTGAAAACTATACTTAGAGAAGCTAGAGGTGTACAATTAGAATCATTTTTGAAGGCTTGTCAGGAATGGCAAGAAAGTTTTGAGGAGAAAGGTGTCACCATTATCATAGGGAATTTGAAGTTACTGCATGCTATGCAGGAGAACATGAATAATATTGTAGCAATTTTGAAGTAGGACTTCAATATCATGGATGAGGTATGGGCATGGAGTAAAGATTTGCAAACTCTACAAGCCATAAAGGGCCAAAGATATCAGATTTTGATTGATGTATATATCGAGGAATAATTAGACATGATTGATGACTAGATAGAGAAAATAGCGAATAGCAATAAAGTAATGGAGACATTACATGAGGAGATTCATCGGCTCAAGGACCAAGCCTGAGAGTGAATTTTGGAAGCAGAGAGACACTATAGTGATGTATGCTTGGATATTTTTGAAGACGAGGAACAAGAGAGGTTGTTACCTATAGATACAGTAGCAGAGAATTTCAAGAAGATTTTTGTGGAGGTTGCTGATGATGAGGACATTCGACAAGCCTTCAGGACAAAAGAAGCCCTGTTAGTGTTGGACACCAAACTTAAAGATTTTGCAGAGACTCAAATTAAGGTGGAAAACTATAGACAGAAGGTTAAGTATAAGTATGAGGCTTTAGATCTTCTAGATGTGGCTAAGATAACTGAGATGATAGAGAAATTCAAGGGAAAACATCCAAACATAGCTTTGGGATGAAGAAGAACAAAACCCAAATGCTAGAATTTCAATTTTGACACTTAGCAAAATTTTGAGATTTTGACCCTATCGAGGTCCATAGCTCTATAGCTCCATAGGTGCATAGATCCACAGCTCAGCAGTTGCACAATTTAGAGGTGTGCTGATTGTTAACTACCAGTTCCAAAAATAATGCTTTCCATACAACAAGAACACATTTTGACGACAATTTAACTTTGACACACACCTAGTAAAGGACTAGCTTCTATTTTTGGCACCTCTAGATGCTCCTACTTTGACTGAAGGCTCCATCCTAATTTCTCTCTCATTCTTTGTCTATTTTTGACATATAAAGGGCTCATGCATTCAATTAATGAATAAAATATGGATGGATTTCCTCTAAGAACTAGATTAATTGTTAATCTGTATATATTTATTTTGTTTTAATGTTTTAAAAGCACTTTATTGCATGAAGATATCTCTCACTCTCAACACAAATTAAGGATATGATTTCTTATTGTCATGTCCCCTTTTCAAATAATTAAAAATAATAATCTTTGCTAAGGCAGGCAGGCCCAAAAAGGTGAAGTTTCAGCAAAGGGGGATAATCTTTGGAAGCAAATGGACTAATAAATGAAAATTATTATTAAAATATGTTTTATTAACCCCTCTTGGACGTGATTTAGGGTTATGCCCTATTTTAAGGGGTTTGGAGGCATTTTGGGCTCATTCTAGAACTTGATTTTTGCTCATTCTTTGTTATTCTTCAGAGGCTGCCAAACCTATGGAGAAGGAGACCCAAGAACGAGAGTTTGCAGGTTTCCAGGGAGACCCAAGAATGGGAGTTTGCAAGTTTCTAGGAAGGCTAAGGATGGAATTTTGAAGCCATTCCATGTGCATGCTCATACAGAGTTTGCCTTTGTGCTGAACAATGCAGATTTGTGGGTTTTGGGGTGTGTTTTTTGTATGAGTTTGGTGTTTTCAGTTGAGTATTTCATATTAGTTTGGGTTGCTGCTGTATTTCAAAATTTAAGATGTTAAAATAGAGCTGAATATATGTATTGGGACATGATTAAACTTTTGAGATAGATTATTAGTGTTTTTGTGGTGTTTCTGAGCATTTTTGTGTTAATTTTGGGAGCCCGATGAGCATAGTTTTTGTCCTACATTTGTGAACTATTGTGTAAAGGCTATAAAGATCTGGAAATGTCATTTTGTAGGCTGTTATGCTGCTGAAATTTCTATAAAAATGTCCATTTTTAGATGTATTAATAATTTGTGAAGTTGTGAAGCTTTTGGCACTATTTCGATCATACCTGATTTGAGTTTTATTGAGAAATTGGTGGATCTTTTTAATATTGGTTGTTTGATTTTAAAAATCTGATTTGAGGCTTGAAATATCATGTAAAATTAGAAAAGGGACATTTCAGTGGTATCAGAGCCATGATCTTGCCAGCCTGAGGGTTTGTAGAAGCTTGCATGTCAGTTTTGACAACTACCCAGATCTTGCATGTCAGTTTTGACAACTACCCAGATCTTGCATGTCAGTTTTGACAACTACCCAGATCTTGCATGTCAATTTTGACAATTACCCAGATCTTGCATGTCATAATTTATGGTTGCATGTTGCTTCTAATCAGTTGCATGTCAAAATTTATGGTCGCATGCAACTAAGTGAAAGAGAAAAAAGATATTTGCAGCGAGAAAAGAATAAAGAAATTTTGATCAAACCTCC
This sequence comes from Cupressus sempervirens, assembly GCA_028749045.1. NCBI lineage: Eukaryota > Viridiplantae > Streptophyta > Pinopsida > Cupressales > Cupressaceae > Cupressus > Cupressus sempervirens. The sequence goes on from CM053792.1 coordinate 469,628,036, forward strand.
AGTTGAAAGTAAAAGTACAAAATCCAAGGAAGGGAAAAGTATGGCTGATCTAGATGAGATGGCAAAGAAATTCTTCCAAGACATCCAAAATACTCAGAAGCAAACAGTGGATAGTTTGGCAAAAACTAGAGAGGCTTTGCGAATATTGACAGAAAAACTACAAGGAGTTGCATCTATTAATGAGAAAGGGAGCACTTTAGAGGAGCCAAGAAATCTGAAATCCACACCATCTAAATCAACCAAAACTATTTTCTTGCCTGCAGATGAGCCACCAGTACCAAATCCAACCATTAATCCTATGGAAGAGGTTACAGGTAACTTGATTACATTAAGAGCTACTTACAATGGCTTAGATGATGACTTTCGTAGTTCGGTTCCTCTTAGAGAATATGTGGATATGATGAACACTTTGATGCCCAAGAAAGAGTACAAAAGGGAGCATGACATAAGTGGAAGAGAGCTCAAAAATAAAATAAGCAAGTTTATAGCACCTACTTTTGATGGAACAAATAAAATTTCAGCTAGAGCATGGCTAAAAAAATTATAGACTTTCTTCACACTTAGCCCCATGAAGGAGAGTGATGCTATTCAAATTGCAAGTCTACACTTGGAAGATGTAGCCTATGATTGGTGGTATCATGGAATGACTACTCAAGGTCATGATCAGGTAACTACATTTGATGATTTTAGTCAAAGAGTGATAGATAGATTTGACCTCAAGGATGATGATTATGAGGATGTTGTTGTGCATGATGGTGAGATACTTGGTGGAGATGAGCAGACATTGAGTATTCATGACTTTTCTGAGAGAGAGTACCAGTCACAGTTAGATGCTTTGTCACATGAGGTTGAGGCTAGTAGTACTTCACATGATTTATTCCACCAGCTGAAGGTGAGTGAAGACAGTATTGTGACTACATTATCTCATCATGATAGGTATGTGGAGTTAGTTGGTATTGGTCATATTACTCAAGTGAGGATTTTTCTTGAGTTACCAGTTGATTCTAGTTTACAGATATGGACTCAAGATTGTTATATTGGCATTTGGGATTTAGTTGACTGTAAATCTTTAACACTTTTTGGTAGCAGTGATTGTTTGGGTGCTATCATGGATTTGATTAGCAGATTGCACAGTGTTGTCTTTTCTTGTGCTAGGAGCTTATCCGATGTTGGTATTAGTTTTTATACACTGGTGTTGGGCTTTGTTCATATATCCAATTGACCATACTTTCTGGAATGTGTTGATGATCTTTCATATTTGGAAGTGTGTACAGATGAGTCCCAGGATCATATTGGCATTGATGACATCCAGGAGGATGCAGTGGGCAGTTTTGAAGACTTAGTTCCCTTGGGTACAGAGGAGTTGGATAGTAGTGCTATAGTTTTTGATACTCCATATGTTGATATGAGCTTTAGAGTTGATTCACAAGATATGGATGGTAATACTCTAAAGACTAATAACTTTAAGGATACTCCTTTAGACAATGCATCAGAGGAGGTTTGTAGGAGACAGTCAAGCCAGTGCCATCATGTGTCTAATCAGTTGAGAGTTAGTGACTGAGACATTGCTATCACTTGCTAGCATTTCGATGCTGCTCGTCAGTTGTTATTAGTTTATGGATGGGGTTCTCCTACTAGTGATGAGCAGGAAGGCAGTTATCTTTCCTTAACAGAGATCCACTCTTTATGGGAGGCTATTCATATTTTGAGACAGAATTATACGCAGTTGGTAGCCGATAGAGATTATCTTATGGAGTGGGGTAGTATAGCATATGATGCATTATTGACCAAGGAAGATGAGGTGAGTGAGCTTACTGAGCAGCTTGAGGTGACTTCTGAGATTCTTGAGAGTACACAGTTGGCTTTCAAGGAGTCACAGTTTTGTTTGGCTAAGGTGACCTTGGAGTTAGAGTGACTACAGTCTTTACCTGATTCTATACAGTCACAAGCTATAGTGTTTGGTGATCCGAGGATGTCCATGGCTGAGATTGTCAGAGACAGTGGAGATGGGGATGCATCCATCCTTGATACTAACATTGGCATATCAGGTTCATCCCCACTAGAGTTAGGTTTAGTTGAGTTGGGTGCTGCAGCAGATTGTTGTGGTATGCCTAACATGGTGATGACCTCTAGCACTAATGGCACGAAGACTAGAGATGCTGTATCAAAGACCATGTGTGATGTTGGTGAGCCGATAGTTGGCATGGTTCCTACTAGTAATACTACTCCCTTGGTGATGACTTCAGAGCTAGTAGTCAGTTCCAACTTGGTTAGTGATCGATTGCAATTAGTTACATTTGGATTGTAGTCTAAGCCACTGACTGAGATTGGTGCATTCTATCAGCATTACATTGTGAGGTATGCTCATCAATTTACCTTTGATGACCATGTTGATGAGATGATGGTATAGAGATGTACTTTGGTTCCTAGTGCTTATCATTAGTTATGGGATAGTTTTACACCTTGGGATGAGAGTCGTGATGGGATTGACATGGTGATAGGTTCTACAGTTTACAACTTGATAATACATGACTTAGAGCAGGAGTTTTGGAGTGATGCTTCAGCGGGTGTTGTTATTGATTCTACTCCTTTGGCTATGACATCTCTTGACTTAGTTGTGGATCAGTCACAGTGGGTTGTATCACTTGTTCATGGTGAGCTATTGATTGAGGTTGGTTTTCTTTATCAACATTATATTGCAGGGTATGTACATCAATTAGAATTTGATCCTTGTGTTGAGGAGTTGATGGCAGGAAAATTTGGTTTGGGTTCCAATTCTTGCTGTTTATCTTGTGATGGCTTTTCACCATCAGGGGTGCATGGTAGTTATGGTTATGAGATAGTGGTCGGTGATCTACAGAGTTGTGTTGACTGCAGGCATTGTATAGTGTGTGGATTCTCCATACTTGGTACAATTTCATTTAGGAGCATTCACCATTGTTGCAGAGTTGGATTGTACATTCCATGTAGGCTAGTGGAATGCATTGATGGTATTTATGTGTTGGTAGTCCACTTTACTTGGGTTTTGATGTTCTAAGAGTTTGTGTATCATGGGTTTTTTACTGTGGAAGTTGTGATTTTGGAGTTTGGTTGAGCTATAATTGTTAGTTTGATTATGGATTCCTCTTGGTCATATTGTAGAGGATATTGCAAGAGCCTGTGTTAATTGGCAGTAGTATAGTTTATGACTACATTTGGGATCCAGGTGGATTGGTTGGTTTATTGTTTAGCCATTGCTTGAGGAAAAGAAATATTTGGGAGGGGAGGAATTGTCATGTCCCCTTTTCAAATAATTAAAAATAATAATCTTTGCTAAGGCAAGCAGGCCCAAAAAGGTGAAGTTTCAATAAAGGGGGATAATCTTTGGAAGCAAATGGACTAATAAATAAAAATTATTATTAAAATATTTTTTATTAACCCCTCTTGGATGTGAGTTAGGGTTATGCCCTCTTTTAAGGGGTTTGGAGGCATTTTGGGCTCATTCTAGAACTTGATTTTTGCTCATTCTTTGTTATTCTTCAGAGGTTGCCAAACCTGTGGAGAAGGAAACCCAAGAACGAGAGTTTGCAGGTTTCCAGGGAGACTGAAGAACAGGAGTTTATAGGTTTCTAGGAAGGCTAAGGATGGGAGTTTGAAGCCATTCCATGTGCATGCTCATACAGAGTTTGCCTTTGTGCTGAACAGTGTAGATTTGTGGGTTTTCGGGTGTGTTTTTTGTATGAGTTTGGTGTTTTCAGTTGAGTATTTCATATTAGTTTGGGTTGCTGCTGTATTTCAGACTTTAAGATGTTAAAATAGAGCTAAATATATGTATTGGGATGTGATTAAACTTTTGAGATAGATTATTAGTGTTTTTGTGGTGTTTCTAGGCATTTTTGTGTTAATTTCGGGAGTCCGATGAGCATAGTTTTTGTCCTACATTTGTGAAGTGTTGTGTAAAGGCTATACAGATCTGGAAATTTCATTTTGTAGGCTGTTATGCTGCTTAAGTTTCTATAAAAATTTCCATTTTCAGATGTATTAATAATTTGTGAAGTTGTGAAGCTTTTGGCACTATTTCGATCATACCCGATTTGGGTTTTATTGAGAAATTGGTGGATCTTTTTAATATTGGTTGTTTGATTTTAAAAATCTGATTTGAGGCTTGAAATATCATGTAAAATTAGAAAAGGGACATTTCACTTATAAATACCCCATTGTAAAATGTAACAAGGGCTGCCATTGTTATGCAATAAAATTATGCTTTTGGTGCTCGCATTTGGAGTGTAGTGATTCTTGCCTAAATGTGTCATGTTTTTGTGAATTTTATTCATGAGATTGTGATTGAGCCAAAGGTTTATTGTGTTGTTTCTGGTTGTGCGATCTTTTAGTTCTGTTTTTTGCTATAGATTTACAAATTATGTTGACATAACAAGCTTGAGAAGAGATCATCAAATTGTGCCTACATAGCCTTTTGTCTCGCATGAGCACACTTTTCATGGCCTTGCAATTTGATGAAAGGTAAAATATCATATGATTGTTAAATTTTCTCACCAATGATTGCATCAGTGGATTCTAGGAAGCACTACTCCTATTTTTATTGGTTTCCTACCAGTTTCTTCAAAAGTTCAACTCGTAGCATGTTTTTTTTTGTAGCTTATGTCTATTTAGGATTTCAATTTCAAGTTATTTAAATTTCATGTTATTTTCTTTCAGTTTCATTATTTTCTTTGCTAACTCCTTGTTAGAATAGGAACTCATTTTAGTTGCACTGTTAGATTTCATTTGTTGAAAAAACCAGAAAATACAAAAAATTGTTCTTTTGTGTGTTATTTTGAGATAGAAAATAGATTTTACTTCATTCCGAGATCATAATAGAACTAGCAAAGACCTCCTCATGAACAATCACATTTATCTTCAACTGAGTAGATTTTGGTACATTACAAGACAAATACTGAACCTTGAAGTTGATTCCAAAAAGATTAGCTTTTCAAGAGAGGAATTGTGCAATGGATTCCTGCCATTGACCTCATGCAAAATGATCACCAAACAAATATGACATCCCTACTTCTGACAATTTTATAATTTTCAAAATTCCAAAGCCTATAACCAAATCCATCAATACCATACCCAACAAATACACATTTCTTTGACTTAGCTTCCAAATTGGTTCTATTTTTAGAAGCTATATGAGAAAATGCTTCACAATCAAAGGTTTTGAGAAAAGAATATCTCACCTTCTTACCAGTCCATGCTTCCTCTAGAATACCACAAACCAAAGGTGTAGATGGACCTTTATTAATTAAATATATAGTAGTGTTGATATCCTCCACCCATATATTTAAGGGCAACCCAACATGTAACCTCATGCTCCTTGCACACTCCATTATAGTCCTATTCATGTGTCCAAGCACTCCATTTTCCTGTAGAGTCCTTAGAATAGTTTTCTGTCTATGAATACCATTAGTGGAGAAATAATATTCAAATTCATGAATGTAATACTCACCACCATTATTAGATCTAGGACATTTCAATTTCTTGCTAATCTCATTTTCAACCAAGCATTTCTATTTCTTAAAAGTTTGAAATACATCAAATTTCTAAGGAAATAAATCCAAACTTTTCTTGTTGCATCATCAATAAATGTAACATAATAATGAGAGCCACCAAGGGAAGATACTTGAGCTAGTCCTCATACATCTATATGCATAAGCTCTAATTTCTCACTTTTCTTTTCATTTCCAGTCTTCACAAAACTCACTCTCTTTTGTTTTCCATACATACAAATTTCATAAAAATCCATATTAACACATTTCAAAACTGGTAAAAATTTATTTTAATGAATTACTTTCATACCTTTTTCATTCATGTACCCAAGTCTTTTGTGCCATAGTGTTGTGTCAAAATCTACAACAATCATTTTTTTCCCTACTCAATTACAACAAATATTCCTAAAACATTCATTTTTCTCTAAAACAAACAAAGTAAAAGGAACAATATGACCTATAAAAATATATAAGGTGCCTACTTTCACACATTTTTCTACTGCAAGAGAATCTTTTGATACCTTTCAATTTTTATCATTAAAAGTAACTACACAACCCTCATCACTGAGTTGCCCTGCTGAAATTAAATTTATAATAAGCCTTGGAACATGTCTAACCTCTTGTAGTAGCCAATGATTCCCATTCTACAACTTAATCATAACTTTTCCCTTTCCTAAAATCTAATCATTATCCCCAAAATAAACAAGCCCAAAATCCCCTTGGACATAATCATTACAATAACCTCTTTGAGTTGTAGCATGAAATGAAGCACCTAAATCTAAAACTCATAATTATCAACACTTTTTAAAGATAGAAGCAAAGCATTCACTTTGGATTTGTTACTTACCATATTTGCCTCCTTATTTCCTTTTAGTTTGTCTACTTAATTATTCTTTCGAGTCCAATAATCTTTCTTCTTATGCTCTGGTTTACCATAGTACTAGCAATCTCTTGGTCCTCCAGATTGAGACCTCTTCCCCTTTGACTTTCCTCTTGATTTCCCATGATTTATAAAATTATTTCCTCTCTCAATCATTCTACCTCTTCTTTATGCATTCATAGCACTTCTTGATGTAGATCTACTTGGGGTTTTCCTACAAGTTTCCTTACTTAGAATAACACCAATCACATCATCAAATTTTAGGGTATTGGATCAAAAAACATAATTACTCATAGCCATTCCATCTTTTAGGCAAAGAACACAAAATCAAGAGAGCCCTAATTTCTTCATCAAAATTAATACCCACAGAAGATAAGTGACTAGTAACAATATTAAACTCATTTAAATAATCTACAACATATCCACCTTTCAATTTCATATTAAATAAATGCTTCATGACAAATACTTTGTTTGAAGCAGAGGGCTTTTCATATAGTTTCGCTAGGGTTTGCATCAACTCTTCCATCATCTTCACTTTTGTAATGTTAAATGTCATCGATGGTGCCAAGCATAGTCGAATGCTACCAAGTGCCTTCCTATTTAAAATCTCCGAGTCTTCATCTGACATAGTTCCTTATTTTTTGGATTTTCCTTCAAAAACTTCCATAAATCCTTCTAATAAAGATAGTCCTCCATTTGTATCTTCCATACTGAAAGTTTTTCCCATTAAACTTCTCCACCTTTAGCTTACCTAGGTAAAAGCACAAACCTATGTCACCCTTTTGTAAAGAAAAAGACTAACAAAAGTATAACTATTCATCTTTAATGACATAAAATTGGCATTATTATTTTGAATTTGGAAATGAAATAAACTAATGAAATGTGTAGAAATGCATGAAGTTTAGGATTATAATTTTTAATAATTATTTGGAAAAAGAATTGATATATTTTCCTAATTTTTATAGATAATTTTTTAGGTGCTAAAAAATGTTGAAAATTAGGGGTCTAGTTCCCACCACAAAACTATATGGAAATAAAATTATTTCCCTTGTTGGATATAGTTGTTCAAATTGTGTGTTGTCTTTGATGTCACACAAATGTCATATCAGTCATCAGATAGTGTCTACTGAGCTCAGAAGGTCAGCAAGGCAAATGACAGTGTCTATCAAGCTCAGAAGGTTAGCAAGGCAAAGGATAGTATCTCCCAAGCTCAGAAGGTCAGCAATGCAAAGGATAGTGTCTACCGAGCTCAAATGGTTAGTGAGGCAAAAGGATAGAATCTTTCGAGCTTACTCGGTCATCAAAGGAAATGTGACTGAAGTAGTTCTCACTGAGCTCACTCAGTCATCAAAGGAGATGTGACTAAAGCAGTTCTTACCGAGCTCACTTGATCATCAAAGGAGATGTGACTAAAGCAGTTCTTACTAAGCTGACTCGGTCATCAAAAGAAATGTGGCAAGAGTAGTTCTTATTGAGTTCTCATGAAGGAATTTAGTTCTTACCAAGTAAACTTTGCAGCCAAAGGATTTTACAGATATTTCAATGCTAACCGAGTCAAGAAGGTTAACTCAAGAAATTTCTAGAAGCAGTATTTACCAAGCAGGGTCGGCCAGTAAAGAATTTCACTATTTTATGAAATAAAGTTTATTTGTTCAGAGTAATATCTGTAGCCGACTGATGTATGGTTTATTAGTAAATCTAACATGTAAATGGGCCAACTTAACAATCTGAATGGTATAAGTAAGAGGTCAAGTCATGAATTCTAAGTGTGTGTGAAAATGGAATTAATGTAATATGAAGATTGATTATTGTGGAAGAAAATTTGAAGGATGATCAAAAATCATTGAGGAGCAGCAGAGCCATATTTGAACAAGGAGGATTTAATGATGCTAAACAGAGACCTGTAACTAGAAAATTTAGTTGCATCTTGTTTAGGTTAATTCATTGTTGCTTTCTAACCATTGTAGTAGTGATTTCAAATTTCTTAACAGAGTTGGTTTAACAGCTATTTTGTAAATCCTCTAACAAGGTGACAGTTTAGTTGAATTGTTCTAAAGACCTCTAGCAAGGCCACTCCTAACACAGTGATTAAATCCTCTAACAGGGTCACACCTAATAGTGTGTATTGTAACCTTTAATAGGGTTGGCTCCTAATAGGGCTCACTTCAGAAGAGTGAAAAATTGGTGACTAGTTACTTGGTGGTTTTTTCCATATTGGGTTTCCACGTTAAATCTAGTGTCTCTTGTGTTCATTTTGTTTTCAGTTACATGCATGAATGCTTGAAAAATAAGTGATAGTTTAATTTATCGAGTTACAACATTTGTTTACTGAGTATTAGCAGTAACTAGATCTTTAAGACATCTAAGGAATCTGCGGATTAATTTTTGTAAGTAACTGATTCACCCCCCTCGCGCCCCTCCACCCCCCCCCCCCCCCCCCCCCCCTTTCGTTATCCTATCTTTATCTCAACAATTGGTATTAGAGCTATTGGTGCTTATAGAAAAATATTTCAAGGATCTAAGGTAAAGATTAGGATGTCTTACAAAAGGGAAATTCCAAGACTTAATAGGGACACCTTCTCAGCATGGTAAGGATTGATGAGGCTTCATCTGGCTTCTATTGGTGATACAGGGCTGAAGTACCTTGATGAAAAATATGAAGAACCTTCTGGTACATTATTTGTCAATGATATTGCTGAAAAGAAGACTCATAATAACATGATGATAGATATAGCATCTATTTTGAGTTATGAAGAGTTTAATGACATCAAGGATTGCAAAAACTACCTTTGAAATGTGGAACAAGCTAAGAGAAATCTATGGAGGAGATGGTAATGTGAGAAGAGCCAAAACAAAAAGTTTGAGAGGACAATTTGATCAAATGAGGATGAGAGAGGATGAAAACATTGAAAAGTATATTGAAAGAGTTAAAGCATGTGTTAGTGCAATCAAAGCATCTAGAGGAGATATCAGTGAGGAGACAGTTATAAGTAAAGTTCTTAGAACTCTACTTCCCATTTAGGCAATCAAAGTCTCTGCAATTCAAGAAAGGAGATGTGAGGCAAATCATAAAATAAATTTAGAGGCCATAATTGAAAGATTGACTGCATTTGAGCTAGACAACTATGACAATTATGTTCCAATTGCCAAGAATGTTGAATCAACATTTGAAGCCAAGCTTTCACTCAAAGAAAAAGGGAAAAAGATGAAGGATCCACAATCAGACAGAGATGAAGAATCAGAACAAAGTTCAGATAGTGATCTTGAAGTGGTTGAAGCTCTACTAGCAAGAAAATATTCAAGACGCAAAGGGAAATACAAAGGTAAGGTTCCTCTAATCTGCTTTTCTTGTGAATAAATTGGACATATTGCTGCTAGGTGCCTGAATAAGCAGAACAAAGATGAGAAGAAAGGTCCAAAGTAAAATGGCAAGAAAGACTTCATTATTCAAGGATAAAGGTAAGAAAACATGTTTTATGTTTAAAGAATCTAATGATTCTGATGAAGAAGAAGAAGAAGAAATTGTCTACATTGTTGTGAAAGATGAGTTTGATAATGATGAGGAAATGACACTCATTTCTCATATGAGAAGAAATGATACATGGATCGTAGATAGTGGTTGTTCTCATCACATGACTGGTGATAAAACTAAGTTTGAATACTTTGAAGACTATGATGGTGGCAGTGTAAGATTTGGTAACAATGAACCTTGTTGTATAAGAGGAAAAGGAAGAATCTCACTAACCAAGGAACTTGTATGTGATAATGCATACTGGGTAGAAGGACTAAAGTATAATTTGTTGAGTGTGGCACAGCTACTCAATAATGGTTTCAAAGTAGAATTTATGCATGGAAAAGCAAGATTGTTGGATGGCAAAGGAAAGCTGATTGGATTAGGCACTCAAACAAAAGGTAACTTATTTTATCTTGAACTTGGTGAATGTTCATGTTTCATTGCTCAAATTGAAGAAAGTTGGTTATGGCATAGGAGGTTGTGTCATGTAAACTTTGACAACTTAATAAAAATTAGTAAATTTAAGAAAGTAAGAGGTATTCCTAACATAAAGAAACCTGAGGTTGGTCTATGCGAGAATTGTGAAATTGGTAAAATGGGAAAGACTAGTTTTAAAAGCAAGAACTATCAGACTGAAGAAGTTTTAGAAATTATGCATACTAATTTGTGTGGACCTATTGGCACTGAAAGTTATATAGGTGAAAAATTCTTCATTCTTTTTTTTGATGATTATTCAAGAATGATGACTGTCATGTACCTAAGAGAGAAATCATAAGCATTTGAAAAGTTCAAATGGTATTTGGCTAAAGTAGAAAAGGAAACAAGCAAAAGACTAAAATGCTTAAGGTCTAATAGAGGTGGTGAATTCATTTCACATGAGTTCAATAACTTTTGCATTGAAAGGGGAATCAAAATATAGGTTTCAACACCTGGAACTCCTGAAAAAAATGGAATAGCAGAGAGAAGGAATAGATCTATCATGGATTGTGCAAGAACCTTAATGATTGAGAAAGGCATTGCTGTCAAATACTTGAAGGAAGCTATCAGCACTACAATTCATACCTTGAACCAAGTACATCTAAAAAATAACTCATTCAAAACACCCTATGAGTTGTGCTATGGCTACAAACCCAATGTAAGTTGTCTAAAAGTATTTGGAAGCAAATGTTACATTTTGAAAGAATCTAGAAAAGATAAATTTGATGTAAAAAGTGATGAAGGAATATTTTTGGGATACTCTTGCAAAAGCAAAGCATATAGATGTTTGAACTTATCTACTCAAAAAGTCATAGAAAGTGCACATGTGAAAGTTGGAGAGTTTGTAGAAAGAACAAAAGAAGAAAGCAAAAAGGAACCTGAAGACTATAGAAGATTTATTTACATTGAACCTGATACAATGCCAAGTATACCTATTAATCAAGAATCCTGAACTCCAGAGTCTTCATTAACTAAGTCACAAGAAGTTCAAACTGAGTCAATACCTACCAAGCTGCAAGAACTCGAGTTGTAGATAGAAGCTACAGAGTTAGCATCTATCAAGCTCGAGCAACGAGAATCAGAACCAAAAGTTGAGACACAAAAGGATAACAATGCATGTCATTCAAAAGGCAAAGATTTTGTGTTAGCCAAATATGTTAGAAAGCATCATGCACCAGATCAAATCATTAGAGATAAATCAGAAGGAACAATAACAATAAGTAAGTTGAAAGGCACTTGTTTAATTGCTGATTTTGAACTTAGAAATGTCAAAGATGCACTAGACAATGAAAGGTGGATTGAAGCTATGAATGAAGAGATAGAACAGATAGAGAAAAAAAAAATGGACTCTTGTACCAAGACCCAAAGACAAAAATGTGATTGGAACAAAGTGGGTATTCAGAAACAAACTAAATGAAGATGGTAAGGTATCAAGGAACAAAGCTAGACTAGTATGCAAAGGATACTCTCAAGAAGAAGGTGTAGACTATGGAGAAACTTTTGCTCCTATTGCAAGATTGGAAGGTGTCAGAACCATACTTGCATATGCTACATTCAAGGGATTCAAAGTTTATCAAATGGATGTCAAGTCAATATTTGTCAATGGCATATTGGATGAAGAGGTTTACATTGAATAGCCTGAAGGTTTTGTTGATCTAGACAAGAAGGGCATGGTCTACAAATTGCATAAAGCATTATATGGTCTGAAACAAGCCCCTAGAGCATGGTATGAAAGATTGCACAACTATCTTATTCAGATTGGTTTTCAAAGAACTAATGACAATAATAGTTTGTACATAAAGGAAGGACAAAATAATAAGATTGTTTTGGCAGAAATATTTGTAGATGATACTTTGTTCACAGGAAATGATGATCTTTGCAAAGATTTTTCAGAACAAATGAACAAGGAATTTGAAATGTCAATGTTTGGTGAAATAAATTTTTTTGTTGGTCTTCAAATTCAACAAAATAAGAATGGCATCTACATCACTCAATCTAAATACATCAAGGAGATATTGAATAAGTTTGGTATGGAAGATTGCAAATCAGTTGGGACTCCTATGTGTACTAGATTAAAACTAACCAAGGATGATGAATCAAAGAAAGTGGATATGACATTGTATAGATCTATGATTGGAAAGTTGCAATATGTAGTGCACACAAGACCAGACATTGCCCTTGTAGTAGGAATTGTAGCAAGATTCTCAGCAAAATCAAAAGAAAATCACATGATGGCAATCAAAAGGATCATGAGATACCTAAAAGGAACTGAAGAATATGGATTATGGTATAAACTTGGAGGAAATCTAGATTTAAAGGTGTTCAGTGATGTAGATTGGGTAGGAAATATTGATGACAGAAAGAGCACAAGTGGAGGAGCTTTCTTTTTTGGAAAAAAGTTGGTTTCTTGGACAAGCAAAAGCATAATTGTACACCTGAATCCACAGCAGAGGTTGAATATGTTGCAACAGCATAAATTGCTCAAACATTGTGTGGTTTAAATAATTATTGAAAGATATGAAGCAAGAAATCAAAGAACTTGTTGTTATGTTTTGTGATAACATAAGTGTAATTAACATCTCCAAGAATCCAGTGATGCATTTAAAAACCAAGGATATTGCCATAAAGTATCACTTTGTTAGAGAATTGGTACAAGAAAAAGAAATAAGACTGTAATATGTTCATACAAAGGAACAAATTGCTGACATATTCACAAAGCATTTACCTAAGGATGCATTCTTGTATCTAAGAGATAAGTTAGGGGTCATTCCCCTATCTGAAGTTCACTAAAATACAACTTTAGTGATGCATCAACAGGAACAAAATTGAAGATCTATCAGTTGATGCAGCAAACCAATAAAAATATTGCATATGAATCAGTACATCAGGTACAATGCTATTCAACTATTTTGAGTTGTCTTTGGCATGTGTTGTCAAAGAGGGAGAGTATACTGTCATATCTTTTTGTAATTTACAAAATATAAGAGTTTGTATAAAAGGGAGAGATTATTATGAAAGAGGGAGTTTGTTGTATTTGAAAAAGAAAGTAAATTTTTGTATTTGAAAAAGAAAGTAAAGTATTCTATCAGTAAAAGACTTGTTTTCAAATTTCATTCTGCTATGACATGTTGTGTTGCCATCAATGCCAAAGAGGGAGATTGTTGGACACAATTGTTCAAATTGTGTGTTGTATTTGATGTCACACAAATGTCATATTAGTCATCAGATAGTGTCTATCGAGCTTAGAAGGTGAGCAAGGAAAAGGACAGTGTCTACCAAGCTCAGAAGGTCAGCAAGGCAAAGGACAGTATCTATCGAGCTCAGAAGGTTAGTGAGGCAAAGGATAGTGTCTACCGAGCTCAGATGGTCAATGAGGAAAACAGATAGAATCTATCGAGCTACCCGGTCATCCAAAAAAATGTGATTCCCTGTGAAAGGCCAACCCTATTAAAGGTTACAATACACATTGTTAAATGTGACCGAGTTAAAGGATTTCAATCACTTTGTTAGGAGTGAGCCTTTTAGAGGACTTCAGATCATTCACTTGGAAGGTCACCTACTTAAAGGATTTACAAATTATTTTTAGGTCAACTTTAATCCAAAGGATTTACCCTAGACTAATACACTGATTAGAAAGTAATAGTAAGACTTGATCTGATAACAACTTACAACATAGTTATAGATTAAAGATCTTTGTTTTAGTTCTCCATTCTGCTTTGCTTTGACAAACTTTAGTTTTGATAGCGTGTTCACCCTTCAAGCATTCATACCCTTAAGCCTTCTTGCTTTACTTGCCGATGTAGTCTCTTCTCTTAGGTCACTAAATGAAGCAATACCCTAGACTCCTTGTCTTCCTTAGGTTCTCATACATGACAACCCTTGCTTTTGACTAGCTATCTCTATAGATAGAGAATTAAGATCTTTTGTCATTCATCCTCCATCATCCATTCTAGGGTTAGGTCAGATTAGGTAGGATTCAATAATCTACCCCTCTATTTCATTTCATTGCCTTCTAGAAACTTCTCCTTCAATCCTCTTTGAATTCAACTTAAAATGGTTTATCATGAATTCTGTGCCACTAGCTCATAAACCTTATCTTTCACATGGTTCACACAATTCAAGAAATCAAACTTGTTGGCTCAAATTCATCAAATTCTCAATCTTTCTCATAATTCTAACACTGGACATTAATTGGATTTTGATGCTCGACACATATTGCATTGCTTAGCATCCATTGTCAAATCACTTGACATGAACTAAAGTTTATTGGTGCTTAGCATCAACTAAACTTTACTCAGCTTACATTCTTTTACTCAACTTACACTAAAATTGACATTTCTCAACTCCAACTAATTTTTTTCTCAGCTTGCACTAACTTTTCTCGGCACCTACTATGCAAATTGTCAAGCTTGGTAGATAAACTTTGTTTAACTTGTTCTTCTAAACTTAATCAGTGTAACCAACCTCTACAACCTTAAGTAGATTATTAATGCACTATAATATCACTGTCTTGACTGATTCTTATACTCCTTTTATATATCATAACTCAACCTTTCCTCTAGGTGATATTATTACCTCATTTGATCAAATCCTCTTCATCAATCAAACAAATGATAGTACTTAAATCATATAAGCAATTGTCTTACCAACAAGAAGCAAGTTTGACATCAGTGACAAAACAATGATTGAAACACATTTATCATACTTGTATCAAATTATTTTCAAACATATGATACTAGATTAACTTTTTTGGACAAAGTATTACTCAATCTAATTGTAATGCCCCACCAAGGGATCCAAAGAATTAACCTAGAATTTCACTAAGTTTAGTAGCATTTTTTTTTTCATAATAGTAAACATCACATATAACTTATGCACAATAACGGAAGCAATAGCATTATCCATCTAAAAATAAACATAACATAAATAATAGATTACATTCTTTAAGATCCCTTAACATTGAATCACATACATGAATCCATCTAGTACAACATCCTCATGAAATAATAATGATAAGTCCACTGTTTATACATTACATTTCAAATACTCAATCATCCACTGTACATGTCACAGGGTATGACAAGCTCAAAAATATACATACATAGAATAAGGTACATCATCCTATTCTAATCCATGATACATCAAAGTAAAGATAATCACATGATACACATGATACATCATCATAGAAGACATATACATCCATCATAAAGATCAAACATAATAAACTAAGTGCACAGTTCCTCCCAACTGTCAATAGCATCATTAGACCATCGTGGATCCTAGCCATCCCTCCGTGCATAACATTCCAAATCACCGAAGAGATCATCGGTATTACATAGTAGGAATGTCACTCCTAATAAATACAACATCATATGTAGAAGTAATCTAACATGCAAATAAAAGCATAAGATAACATCATCTAACATATGCTAATCATCAATGAAAAAGGATACATATCCACCATCATGAAGGACGCATCAGCCACGATGTCTCAATAAATCTCAAAATGATAAGAGTGAAAAATACACTACCACCCGACCACGTGGTACCTAAGTGGTCCACTCCCACCGTGCTAAGGAGATAATCTCAAGTCCCAAATAGGCTATCAAAATCATATAATACATATTTCTATAAGTCCAGGAATCCTAAAAGTATACTAACTCAAAGGTTCCAAACACAAAATCTGACATCTAATCCTAGAGGCACACAATGACATGTAGGAACCTACTATGCAAGTGGGAAAGTGTCATCGCAATTATCACGTACAAGTTACCCTCGAAGTTAGCTAAACTCCACGGGTCCATACTGATTTCATGTGGCCACTAGTATCCTCTCATACTAACGAGGCATACTATGAAATGCAAGGTCGCAACCATGTGTCTCACTACTCCCATCCTAGCCTGTACAAGCACTCAAGGCATGGGCGAGAATAAAACACTTATCTTTTTAGGTTCATTCAGTTAGTATTAGGTGTGAATGTTATTACTTATTAATCCAACTTACAATGAGTTACCTTGGCAGCCTCTTAGGGCCCCGACCCCCATTGCAAGCCACTTCCCATCACTACATGCAGATATCCTACCCTAACGCTCATGGACTCATAAATCTCAAAATTACAAAAGATAATCCATAAAATCATCAAATATGCATAAAAGCATCAAATCTCCATGAGCTAACATCCATAGAAAATCATGAACACAACAACTCTCTATTGGCAACTGAAGTATCACTGATAATCAAATATCCAATGGTTCTCAATAACCAAAAAATATATATCTCAATCATACTGATCGAAGACTCCAAAAATGGTTAAGTCAAACATGTCACATCATGACATCATCAAAATAAATCCACATTACAGTCCCATCATGGAAACTGGAAAAATAACCAAGGATAACTGATCGATGACCAAAAATAATGGTTAAGTCAAGTGTCTCATACATAAGAATCTCAACTATAATAATCAGTAATCACAAACAATACATAGATCATTCCATCACATAACCATGGTTGGGTTTATAAAGATCGAGATTAAAACATCATCATGTCACCACAATCACATAACTCCCAAGCCTCTGGTAGACGTCCTATACTGGTCAACACTAGTCAACCCAAAACCCAAAACATTAGCATAAAGAATACACAATGTAGACACATGTGTTTGGTTTCACAACTTGAATGTAGAGATCTCAGTTTAAGTTTCCAAGTCTGAAGGATGAATGGAGGAACACATATATAGTTTTGAATAAAAGTTTTCCTTATTAGAACTAAAAAAAAAATCCATTTTCCAATTAGTAACATTTGTATGATACATCCCCCACCCAACTATCAATTCCTTATTTAATAATTTAAAACATTTAAATTATTAAATAGTTGAAAGTTATTAAAGAGTCACCTTATGAAAATAAACCATCAATATAAGCCATTGATCAAATAATAACTTAAATTTATAAATAACATATTACATATTACATATATACATATATATATATATATATATATATATATATATACATACATACATATGTAAATACGTTTTTATTAAATCGAATTAACAATTTTGATTGACACCATATACAAATTGATTGTATATAACCGTTTTAACATAAACGTTATTATTTTTTTTGCATATCATTAACATCAATTAAACCCCCCCCCCCCCCCCCAACTCATTCTGCAGTACGCAGTACTTGCGGTCGCAGGGACTGCATTGATAGCGGGTACGTAGTACCCCTGTCGTCGCAGACCTGCGACGGCAGGTCTCTGCCTTTTGTCAGCGCGGGGAACAAAACGTGCCCAGGGCATATAATATATAATATACTTTGTTCCATGCGATATGAATCGCGATGCGAATTAATTATTATTATTAATTTTAATTTCTAATTTTCTTTTATTTAATTCATTTTCCTCAATAATTCACATTTAATTAATTACAATCAAAATATCAAATAACATGATATTTTATATTAATTTTCTCAAATAATTAATTTATTAATTAAATCTATTTATTAAGACTTAATTAATAGAAAATTCACCATAGACTTCCGAGATAAAAATATGAAAACCCATCATAGAGCAAATCACTTAAAATCAGTCTAAAGGGTTAAAAATCACAAATTATGTCATCCGACACATTTGGCAGGTAAAATATCCAGATACTTGTCCTACCTCACTAGGACAATTGGCTTAAAGGTTTGGGATTTGGACTTGAGAATTTATCTCCCTTCTCTTATCATTGAGATAGTATAATAGGGTATGCTCATCCTGGCAATTCAAGAAAGTCGATACTCGGTACCTGCAACCTACAGAAAAACCATGCATGTACATACAATATATATAATGCTAAGCTAAACAGACAATGGCAGGAAGTGGTGCATCGTGTAGATCTCGACTAAGTAGGTGACGATGACTCCCTTCCTTAACCACATCAGAAATGCCATACAATAAGAAAACACGCACACCATACACATGCAAGTATGGGGTAAGTATCCATAATAAAACACATAAGATAATAAACCATCCATCTAATCATCAATAATAATTGAAAATAGTATAATGATCATCATGTATGCATGAAATGTAAAATATAAATGATCTCATCATATAACCACTGAATCCATAACATAATGTCTGATAGTGTCAATACCACTAATCCATCAACATAAAACTAGTCTATCATAGTCTGAAGATAATAACAATGTCCATAAAAGATGTAAACGAGGGTAGGCACTACATCCACCCTCCCTTGGGTTAAGCTTACTCCTGGAAGCCTGCAAACAAGTAGGGATATAACTCCCTTAATCTAGCTGCATCCTCCCAAGTAGGTTAAGAATCATCAGTAGGGTCTCATTGGACCCTTACCTGCTCGATGGTTCGACCCCTGAGGGTCAACTCCCGCTGCTCCAAAATATGAACCGGCTCCAAAGCCAGTTGCTCATTCTCTACCTGCAACACATTCCAATCAAGAACGTGTACAATATTAGGGATCTACTATTGAAGTACTGAAACATGGAAAACATCATGAATGCGAGCTAGGCTGGGCAGTAGAGAAAGATGGTAAGCAACCAGGCCAATCCTCTCTAGAATCTCGAATGGTACCACAAAGCGAGGTGCTAGCTTAGAACCCTTTCCATATCGGATCGGACTCTTTCGTGGTTGCACTCTCAAGAAAACCTTATCACCCACAACAAACTACTTATCAGTCCTATGAGCATCGGTGTACTTCTTTTGCCTATCCTATGCCGTAGTCAAGTGCTCACAAATATGCGCTACCTGTTGCTCCATATCACGAAGCATCTTAGGACCCAATAGGATGCGATCCTCAATGGTGTACGACAAGGATGCCCATATAACGCCTGAAATGGTGCCATACCAATAGAACTATGATACCCGTTGTTGTAAGCAAACTCCACTAAGTAGAGATAATCCTCCCAATGTGTCTGCCTATCCATCACATACATCCATAACATATCCTCCAAAACCTAATTCACCCTCTCTGTCTCACCATCAGTCTCTGGATGATATGCCGAACTAAAGTTTAACTATGCTCCAAGCTCATGCTGTAGCGATGTCCAAAATGCGGATGTGAATACAGGATCCTTGTCAGAAATTATCTTTCTAGGAATACCATGTAACCTCACAATATCATGCATAAAGACATTAGCTACAGAAGCTGTTGTGTAGGAAGACCTAATCGATGAAAAAATGTGCCACCTTAGTCAACCGATCAACGGTGACCATGATAGCATCATGACGTCGAATTGTCATAGGTAGTCCCACAATAAAATCCATGGAGATGATATCCCACTTCCAAGAAGGAATGAGATTAGGCTGCAAAAGTCTAGCCGGGTACTGATGTTCTGCCTTAACTCTCTGACACTCAAGGCACATAGCCCCAAAATCAGCAATATATCGCTTCGTCCCAGACCAAAAGAACAAATGTCTTAAATCAGCATGCATCTTCTTGACGCCTAGATGTGCTGAGTAAGGTGTACGATGGGCTTCTGCCAGTATCAAGGTGTGAAGCTTAATTGAAAATGGCACATAAATCCTCCCCAAATGTCTTAAAAGACCATCTGATTCTTGAACATAACCTGCAAACTTACCTTCCAAAGATCTTCCTGAATCAATCTCTCTGCACACTTCTTGATACCAGGAATATGTAGGAAGTGCCTGAAGAATCCGACTCCTCAAATCCACACTAAGAGTCATCGATGATAACACATGACTCCTGCGACTCAGAGCATCCACCACCACATTCTCCTTACCCTGAATGTACTTAACCTCAAAATCATGTTCACATAGAAACTCCATCCATTGCCTCTGGCGAGCATTCAATTAGGTTGAGTAAAAATGTACTGAAGACTACGATGATCACTGTGTAGCTCAAATCTGTGCCCCAACAAGAAATGTCTCCATCTAGTCAAAGCATGAACTACTGCTGCTAACTCAAGATCATGCATAGGATAATTTAACTCATGATCCTTGAGCTTGCGCAATTCATACGCAATCACCCGTCCATTATGCATCAACACTGCCCCAATCCCTTCAAGCGAAGCATCTGTACATACCATGAAATCACCTTCTAGATCAAGTACGACTAGAATTGGTGCACTGATAAAAAGCTCCTTGAGCTTTTGGAAAGCTTCCTCACATTTCTTTGTCCATACGAACTTCTTTCCTTTCCTTTGAAGAGAAGTGATAGGATGTGCTATCCTAGAGAAGTTCTGGACAAATCTGTGATAATAACCAGCTAAACCCATGAAACTACAAATCTCTGACACATTAGTCGGTGTCAGCCAATCTATTATCAACTGAATCTTTGCAAGATCCACTGAAATACCATTACTTGAAATAACATGCCCTAAATACTGAATCTCTGATTTGAAGAATTCACACTTAGTTGCATTAGCATAAAGCTGATTGTCCCTTAAACACTGCAATACCAATCGCAGGTGTTCCTCATGCTCCTTTTGAGTCTTAGAATATATCAATATATCATCAAGAAACACGAGTACAAACTTGTCTAGATAAGATCGGAACACACCATTCATCAAACTCATGAAAATTGATGGAGCATTAGCCAATCCAAAAGGTACCACTGTGAACTCATAATGCCCATAACGAGTTCGAAAAGTAGTTTTGTGAATATCTGCTTCCTTAATGTGAAGCTGGTGGTATCCTGACTTAAGGTCAATCTTGGAGAATACTATAGCTCCCTTGATCTGATCAAATAAGTCATCAATCTTAGGTAAAGGATACCTGTTCTTAATAGTCACCTTATTCAACTGTCTGTAGTCAATACAAAGGTGCAAAGAACCATCTTTCTTCTTCACAAAGAGCACTGGAGCTCCCCATGGTGATACACTAGGTCGAATGCTCCCTTTGGCTAGAAGTTCCTCTAGCTGAAGACGTAGCTCACCCAATTCCTGAGTAGTCATGCGATAAGGAGCTTTAGAGATAGGCTCTGCTCTAGGAATTAGATCAATAGTAAAGTCAATGTCCCTCTTCGAAGGCATGCCTGGAATCTCACTTGGAAAAACATCTGCGTAGTCCTACAAAATTCGGTGATCCAAATTCTTCCTCATGGAATCTTCTCCATCAAGATCATTTACCATAACAACAAATATCTGACATCCCTTATAGAAACTTTGCTTGAATTGCATAGTAGAAATCATCCACAGAGATATAGGCCTCAGTATCCCAACTATCTGCACATCATTCCCTTGGTCATCTTGGCACCTAATAATCTTCTTCCTACAATCTATACTGGCTCTATGAGATCCAAGCAAGTCCATGCCTAAAACCACATCATAGGAACCAAGGGGTATGACTTGAAGATCCACTGCCATATCGAAGCTTCCTAAACCAAGCCCACACTTATGAACTACAGAATCTATGGAGACCTTAATGCCTGAGGCTAGTTCCACTTGCCAACCAAGATCTTGCTTCACCGCATCTAGCTTACACTTAGAAACTATAAATGGTGAAATAAATGAATCTGTAGCTCTTGAATCAAACAATACTGAAAGAGATATACCTCTAATAGCACCTGTGGTCTCAACCACTATTCCTTGATGATCTGCCTGACGCTGATCAACTACTGCAAAAACTCTATGAGCACTACCTGCATCACCCACTGTAGGCTCTAAAACTGTAGGTCTAGGTCCTGAAAATTGAGGTGCTTGCTGAGGACACTGAGCTGACCACATGAAAAATATTTTGTATTTCTGCCAGAACCTCTTCCCATAGGTGGTATATTAGATTGCTGGCAATTGTTCCTGCTAACAAAAGACTGGCTACTCTGAGCTGGCTGATTGGTCTGATTCTGTTTATTGCGTTGAGCATTGCAGTTGCTCTTGGTGTTAGAACCTTTGCCACCGCCTTGAGCTTGAGAATTTGAGCCCTTCTATTGCTGTGTCTGTTGAGACTGCTGCTGATACTGTTTCCCCTTAAAAAAACAAAAATTCTTGTTACCACCTGAATTATAGTTGCTTTTATATCCTGATGTTGTTGGGCTCCTACAAAACCACCTTGACCAAGATTGACACTTTTCTCAACAAGGATAGCTCGATGCACTGCATCCTTGAGGGTTTTTGGCTCAAAAACCTTAACTCCCTCAATAATACGGTTATTCAAACCCCTAATAAAATGTTGTGTCAATTGTGCTGAATTTTCACTGAACCTTGAAAAAGGCATAAGCTCATAAAACTTACACTCATACTCGGTCACTGACAAAGTGTACTATCTGAGATTATGAAATTCATCAGCCCTTTGTTGCTTCCATTCCTCTGGTAGGAATCATTCACAAAAACTCTCTAGGAATAATTCCCATGTAACACTGCTCATATCGATTCCCAACTTCTTCTCCTCTATTGTCCACCAGTGGCCCCAAAATTCTCTAGATTAGTGATCGCAAACCTTGCCTTAACATTGTTGTCAAACTCCTGCATGGCAAAAATCTTGTCGAGAGAAATAAGCCACTACTTGGCCACATAACCAGAACCTTGCCCATTGAAAGGCTTAACCTTGGATCTTGAAAGATCCTTCATCTGAGTGGACACAATGGACCTCTAACGTTCCTTCTGAGGACTTCTAGATCTGTGTCTATGCTCTTGTTCTGTCTGATGAACTTTAGGTTGTTCTTGAATAGGAGGTAGACGTTCTAGAATAGTTTTCATCATTTGTCTCAAACTGACCTCTTCAGACTTAGCTTGGTCCTCTCTATGGCTCTCTTCCTGCTGCCTACTAGAGTGCTCTTCCCTGCTCTCTACATGAGCTGATCCCTCATGGGTAGACTCATGGACACTGATAGTTCTGCCACATCCAAAGCCTCTACCATGGCCTCTAATAGAAGACCTAGTCCCAGGTACCATCCTACAATAGTACAAAGTACTAAGTTCAGTTCTATGTCTAGGTTTAAGTTAAAATTTCTAGTTTTGAAACTAAGTGTTGAAGTATGAAAAAATATTCAAGTAACAGTTTGAGTCCTGTTTCAATTCACCTAAATCAATTTTGGAAAGTTACACTTAATAGTTCAAAGTTCTAGTTGTTCCAAAATACCCAGAGATCCCAATGTAGAAACTCGAACTCTAATACCAAATGTAATGCCCCGCCAAGGGATCCAAAGAATTAACCTAGAATTTCACTAAGTTTAGTAGCATTTTTTTTTTCATAATAGTAAACATCACATATAACTTATGCACAATAACGGAAGCAATAGCATTATCCATCTAAAAATAAACATAACATAAATAATAGATTACATTCTTTAAGATCCCTTAACATTGAATCACATACTTGAATCCATCTAGTACAACATCCTCATGAAATAATAATGATAAGTCCAATGTTTATACATTACATTTCAAATACTCAATCATCCACTGTACATGTCACAGGGTATGACAAGCTCAAAAATATACATACATAGAATAAGGTACATCATCCTATTCTAATCCATGATACATCAAAGTAAAGATAATCACATGATACACATGATACATCATCATAGAAGACATATACATCCATCATAAAGATCAAACATAATAAACTAAGTGCACAGTTCCTCCCAACTATCAATAGCATCATTAGACCATCGTGGATCCTAGCCATCCCTCCGTGCATAACATTCCAAATCACCGAAGAGATCATCGGTATTACATAGTAGGAATGTCACTCCTAATAAATACAACATCATATGTAGAAGTAATCTAACATGCAAATAAAAGCATAAGATAACATCATCTAACATATGCTAATCATCAATGAAAAAGGATACATATCCACCATCATGAAGGACGCATCAGCCACGATGTCTCAATAAATCTCAAAATGATAAGAGTGGAAAATACACTACCACCCGACCATGTGGTACCTAAGTGGTCCACTCCCACCGTGCTAAGGAGATAATCTCAAGTCCCAAATAGGCTATCAAAATCATATAATACATATCTCTATAAGTCCAGGAATCCTAAAAGTATACTAACTCAAAGGTTCCAAACACAAAATCTGACATCTAATCCCAGAGGCACACAATGACATGTAGGAACCTACTATGCAAGTGGGAAAGTGTCATCGCAATTATCACGTACAAGTTACCCTAGAAGTTAGCTAAACTCCACGGGTCCATACTGATTTCATGTGGCCACTAGTATCCTCTCATACTAACGAGGCATACTATGAAATGCAAGGTCGCAACCATGTGTCTCACTACTCCCATCCTAGCCTGTACAAGCACTCAAGGCATGGGCGAGAATAAAACACTTATCTTTTTAGGTTCATTCAGTTAGTATTAGGTGTGAATGTTATTACTTATTAATTCAACTTACAATGAGTTACCCTGGCAGCCTCTTAGGGCCTTGGCCCCCATTGCAAGCCACGTCTCGTCACTACATGCAGATATCCTACCCTAATGCTCATGGACTCATAAATCTCAAAATTACAAAAGATAATCTATAAAATCATCAAATATGCATAAAAGCATCAAATCTCCATGAGCTAACATCCATAAAAAATCATGAACACAATAGCTCTCTATTGGCAACTGAAGTATCACTGATAATCAAATATCCAATGGTTTTCAATAACCAAAAAATATATATCTCAATCATACTGATCGAAGACTCCAAAAATGGTTGAGTCAAACATGTCACATCATGACATCATCAA
Organism: Cupressus sempervirens; assembly: GCA_028749045.1. Classification (NCBI taxonomy): domain Eukaryota; kingdom Viridiplantae; phylum Streptophyta; class Pinopsida; order Cupressales; family Cupressaceae; genus Cupressus; species Cupressus sempervirens. Next base: position 469,653,102 of record CM053792.1, read on the forward strand.
AATAAATCCACATTACAGCCCCATCATGGCGCCTAGAAAAATAACCAAGGATAATTGATCGATGACCAAAAATAATGGTTAAGTCAAGTGTCTCATACATAAGAATCTCAACTATAATAATCAGTAATCACAACCAATACATAGATCATTCCATCACATAACCATGGTTGGGTTTATAAAGATTGAGATTAAAACATCATCATGTCACCACAATCACATAACCCCCAAGCCTCTGGTAGATGTCCTATACTGGTCAACACTAGTCAACCCAAAATCTAAAACATTAGCATAAAGAATACACAATGTAGACACATGTGTTTGGTTTTACAACTTGAATGTAGAGATCTCAGTTTAAGTTTCCAAGTCTGAAGAATGAAGGGAGGAACAAATATATAGTTTTGAATAAAAGTTTTCCTTATTAGAACTAAAAAAAAATCCATTTTCCAATTAATAACATTTGTATGATACATCCCCCACCCAACTATCAATTCCTTATTTAATAATTTAAAACATTTAAATTATTAAATAGTTGAAAGTTATTAAAGAGTCACCTTATGAAAATAAACCATCAATATAAGCCATTGATCAAATAATAACTTAAATTTATAAATAACATATTACATACTACATATATACATATATATATATATGTATATATAAATATATATATATACATACATACATATGTAAATACATTTTCATTAAATTGAATTAACAATTTCGATTGATACCATATCAGAATCAATTGTATATAAAAGATTTAACATAAACGTTATTATTTTTTTTGCATATCATTAACATCAATTAAAACCCCCCCAACTCATGTTGCGGTATGCAATACCTGCGGTCGCAGGCACTGCGCCGACAGCGGGTACGTAGTACCCCTATCACCGCAGACCTGCGACGACAGGTCTCTGCCTTCCGCCGGCACGGGGAACAAAATGTGCCCTCGGCATATAATATATAATATACTTTGTTCCATGCGATATGAATCGCGATGTGAATTAATAAATTTTCCACTGCGATTTTATTAATAGCTCAATTCGGTGCATTATATATAAATATAGGTATATATATATCAGTGTATATATATATATTTGTATGTATGTATGTATGTATGTATGTATGTATGTATGAATGTATGTATATATATATTCAAATTTTATAATAGATCCATAATAAATGTATACATATGCATATATATAAATATATATTTATATATATATGTATATATATGCAGATCTGAATATATAACCATGTATGTTTTTTCTGTTTTTCCACAAAGATTATATCTACAATTAAGAATAAGATATTTGTATATAAAGTTCTCCTGTTAAATTAATCTACCCACATTGAGAATGCATATAAATATGAAACTTCTCAGAAGACATATGGAAGACACGAAGAAGACAGGGAATGCATGATGCAAAAATAGCATAAGTAAAATCACAAGAATCTACCCGAATGCTGATGCTAAATTTCTCTTCCTCAGAAAATCCGCAGAGCAAGCTCCTCCCTTCTTCAAAATTCTCGACTCCTCTAATGCTCCAATTGCTCTCCCAATGCTATGTCTAAGCTTCTATGAATGCCTGAATATAAAGAGCTTTTAGGAAACATCAAGAATGCTTCTACAAACAGCTGGAAGGTGTCACCAACTAAGCATGGGTCTTTTCCAACCTTCAAGATGAGCCTTAGGGTTTTAGACACCATGTGCTTAATTTATGCACTAACCCCCGTATTGTTGACACTTGAGAAATAGAGAAGTGCGTTAATTCCCATGCAAGCTTATAACTCCAATTCACTTTTTATATAATTTTTATTTAAATATTTATAACTTTCATTTTAACTTTTATAACTTTTATTATTATTATTTATTTATTACTTTATTATTATTAATTTTAATTTCTAATTTTCTTTTATTTAATTCATTTTCCTCAATAATTCACATTTAATTAATTACAATCAAAATATCAAATAACATGATATTTTATATTAATTTTCTCAAATAATTAATTTATTAATTAAATCTATTTATTAAGACTTAATTAATAGAAAATTCACCATAGACTTCCAAGATAAAATATGAAAACCCATCATAGAGAAAATCACTCAAAATCAGTCTAAAGGGTTAAAAATCACAAATTATGTCATCCGACACATTTGGCGGGTAAAATATCCAGATACTTGTCCTACCTCACTAGGACAATTGGCTTAAAGGTTTGGGATTTGGACTTGAGAATTTATCTCCCTTCTCTTATCATTGAGATAGTATAATAGGGTACGCTCATCCTGGCAATTCAAGGAAGTCGATACCCGGTACCTGCAACCTACAGAAAAACCATGCATGTACATACAATATATATAATGCTAAGCTAAACAGACAATGGCAGAAGTGGTGCATCGTGTAGATCTCGACTAAGCAGGTGACTATGACTCCTTTCCTTAACCACATCAGAAACGCAATACAATAAGAAAACACACACACCATACACATGCAAGTATGGGGTAAGTATCCATAATAAAACACATAAGATAATAAACCATCCATCTAATCATCAATAATAACTTAAAACAGTATAATGATCATCATGTATGCATGAAATGTAAAATCTAAATGATCTCATCATATAACGACTGAATCCATAACATAATGTCTGATAGTGTCAATACCACTAATCCATCAACATAAAACTAGTCTATCATAGTCTGAAGATAATAAAAATGTCTAGAAAAGATGTAAACGAGGGTAGGCACTACACTAATGATCTCTTAGTGAACTCATATTAAAATGTAATTGAGTAAAATATATTTCGAACTCTAGACTACCTAGTTTTTTTACCTTATTTTCTCAGCATTCGATGTATGTTATGGAATTTACTTCTCCTTAATTTTTGGAATAGGAAAACATAGAGTGAAAATCTTGATAGTTTTTTAAAGGATATTTATCATCAAGGGTCATGCTTCCCATCGCCAAATACCTATATAGGTCAATTTTAAGAATTTTCAATAATTACCAAAATCAATAAGAACCATTTAGTATATCTATCACTAAGTGTGTAGATATTTCAACATAAGAATGAAATTCAATATATTGTTCCTTGAATAATAATACAATTTAATAATAAGACATTTCCACATGTTAAAATTTATTAAATCCTATATACAACTTTGAGAAGTACAACTTAAAACATTTCATGCTTCAAATAAGCATGCAACTATTTAGAGTGGGGATGACATAGGTACAATTTGAATTTTGAATTTAAAAATAAAAGATCCAATTTTGAGTCACATAATCAAACTAGGTTCACATTTTTCCATGATTTTGAATAATATAAATGGAAGCAAATGCTAAATACTTGAATAAATCTCAATCAAAACATAGAGATAGAGCTGTAATGAGATCAAATAATATGCCATTTTTTATTTTAAAAAATACCAATTATACATTGTTCATTACATTAGAAATAATTCAATCAATATGATCTAAAATCTAATATTAAAAGTAGTCATTACTAACAATAAAATTATTTAATATTTCATAAATATTATGATTTTTATTTACCTTTTACCCATTTTCTATGTACTTTAAAAGTTAGATTGTACATAAAGTTATTCTTCATTTTAAGTAAATCAACTATTCGAATGTTCATAAAATTATTCCTTCATCTTTAGTCTCCTTTACATCTTTATTCAATAGTCTTGATCTCCATAGTCAAACCCATAAATAAGCCACTTTAATGACTTTTCAATAATGACTTTTCAATAATGATAGAAAATAATAGGAAACCATGTAATATATTTATCACTAATTATGCAAATATTGACATAACAATAAAAGTCTTTATGTGCTCCTTGAATGATAATATAATTCAACAATAAGCCATTTTCACATGTTAATATGTATTAGAGCATGTTCATATACACAGTTCTCTAAAGTATAATTTGAAATGTTTCATCCTTTCAATAACCACTCAACTATTTAAAAAGGGGATGACATGGACTTGATTTGAAAATTGAATTTTTTTAAAGAAAGGTATTAATTTTAAGTCACAAAATAAAACTAGGTCCAACTTTTTATCATTATTTTGAACCATGTTGATGAAAGGTGAAGCTAAATATTAAGATTAGGTCCAACTTTTTATCATTATTTTGAACCATGTTGATGAAAGGTGAAGCTAAATATTAAGATCAATCCTAAGATGTAGAGATACAATCACAATAAGACCAAGTTGTGGTGTCATAAATTACACCCCATATAATTCCTCATTACATAGTGCTCGTGCATTACGAAAAGATTGAAATTCCACATAAGCCTTGACATCTCTCCATTTTCTTTATGGCTTCACTTTCTAAAGTATTCACAATAGAACCTATTTGTCTTAGGATGTGAATTGTGTTCCAAATATATTTACACAACATACATTTTCCAATGAATATTAAGATGCACATGTGGTCATTGGGATGCTACAAGTACTTACTATTGGGCCTCTTCCCATCACCCACTGAAATTAGAAATCATTTGGCCTTCTTAAAATTTCATTTTTGGGCTTCATTTTATCTTCTTAACGCTCTATAAACTTTCTCAAAGTAACTCACATCTTCTTCTTGGTCATTCAACAATCATTTTGGCTATTCAAAAAATCCTAGGAAACTTTCACAATATTTTGCACTCTTACATTATATTTCCACCACTTTTGTCACTATTTCTCCTTAATCTCGTCAAGCTATAGTTTCAAGTTTTTGATGGGAAGTGTACTCATCCCACCTCATCTCATTTATTTTATTCATATCTTGGTGTTTCGATAATATGATTAGTTATATCTATGATGTATTATTATTTGTTAATTATCTAGCATTGAATCTATCTAGGAGAGACTAGTTAAAATGTGCCTACACTAACTTCATATTTTTCAAAATGTTAGTTAGAGATATCAAATTATTCTCATTTTTATAGAATATTATTTTTCATGTCCTTTATTTAAAATTATTTTTTGAAGTCCACATGATCAATTATAATGCTATATCAACATGGTTTTTGTGAAAGTGTCAAAAATAGTCCTAAAATATGATAAGACACATAGGTATGCAAGTAAATTATGATGCCACATTAGCATTCTTTTTTCTTAAAGTGTAAAAAATGGTCATAAAAGGTGATAAGACCCATAGGTATGCACTAAATTATGTATAATGGTGCACTCATGTGGAACTACACGAGTGGTTGTTTTTAAAAAATAATCACTCTCTTTTTTTGGAATGTGCTTTAATGAGACATTTTTAATGCACCACTATAGTGTTGGATACAATTGATTAACTATATATTATCTTTGATGTTACATAAATGTCATATCATTATCAGTCAGTATATGCTGAACTCACTTGGGCAGTGAAGATAGTATTCTATGTCTACCAAGCATTCTTGTGTTTGTCTAGTTTAGAAGGCAATATCTTCTGAGTTCACTCGACCATCAAAGGAAAGTTTGCAGAAGATGATTGTTAACCAAGATCAGTCAGTTAATGAAGAAAATTTGGATGGAACCAGTTTAACTGAGCTCACTTGGTTGCCAAAGGATCTTTGCGAGTATGCAGTTTTAATCGAGCTTCTGCTAGTTAACATAGGAAATTATTTTTGAGTTAGTGTCTACTAAGTCGGGTTAGCTAACAAAGGATTTTCTTGTTTTGGCATATTAAGTTTAATTGATTTATCTATTGGTTCTAGCCAACTATGATGATGAATATTAGTTATTCTAAGTTTCATATGAGCTGACTTGACAATATGAAAGATATAAGTTCAAGTTGTGGATTCAAGATGAGAATGTGAAGATGTGATGAATGTATTAAAGATTTAATGATGAAGAGAGGAAGAAAATTTGAAGGATAAGTAGAATATCCTTGTGGAGCAAAAAGGCTATATTCAATTAGGAAGGATCAAGTACAAGCCAGAATAGAGATTTGTAATCAGCAAATTAGTTTCATTCAAATTAGGTCATCTCATTGTTACTCTCTAAACATTGTAGCAATGATCTAAATCTCTTAATAAAGTTGGCTTAACAAGTATTTGTAAATCCTTTAAGAAGGTGGCAGTTCTATTGAATTTTCTTAAGACCTCTAACAAGGCCACTCCTAATAGGGTGATTAAATCCTTTAACAAGGTCACACCTAACAATGTGTTTTTTAACCTTTAACAAGGTTGCCTCCTAATAGGGCTCACTTCAAAAGAATGAAAATAGTAACTAGTTGCAATTGATGGTTTTTCCTAAATTGGGTTTCCACGTTAAATCCCAGTGTCAAATGTGTTCATGCTATTTTCTTTTATATGTTTGGAACTAAGTTAAAGTAAGGGCAATTATAGATAACATTTAAATATTTTCTTAATTAGTACTTATAGAGTTACAACATTCTATGTGTGTTTATTGAGCATCTGCAATATTCAATTTTTAGACTTTATTTTGTACTGACATCTAAGGGATCTAGGATTTATTTTAGTGGTAATTGATTCACCCCTCCCCTCTTAGTTACTCCTTTTATATTTCTAACAATTAGTATCAAAGATTTTGGTACTTTTAGAGAAGGTTTCAAGGACCTAAGCTAAAGATCAGGATGTCTTACAGAAGAGAGATTCCAAAGCTAAGCAGAGGCAATTTTGTAGCATGACAAGGACTTATGAGGTTACATTTAGATACTATTAGTGATTCAGGGTGCAAATATCTTGATAATAAATAAAAAACTCCCACTAGAACATTATTTGTTGAAGATATTGCTGAAAAGAAGAATCATAATATCATGATGATTGATATTGCATCTGCTCTTAGTTATGCTGAATTTGATGGAGTCAAAGACTGAAAAAAACTCATCAGATGTCGATCAAACTAAAAGAAATATATGGAGGAGATGACAATGTAAGAAGAGCTAAGTCTTAAATTCATAGAGGTTATTTTGAACAAATGAAAATGAGAGAAGATGAGAATATTGCAAAATATGTGGAAAGAATCAAAGCAAGTGTAAGTACAATCAAAGCATATGGAGGAGAGATTGAAGAGAAAATAGTTGAAAGAAAGGTACTTAGAAATCTTCTTCCTATTTATGCAATTAGAGTGTTTGTTATTCAAGAAATGAGATGTGATCCAAATAATAAAATATCTTTGGATTCTCTAGTTGGAAGATTGACAACTTTTGAGTAAGATAACTTTGATAACTATGTTCCTAGTTCAAAGATTATTGAGTCTGCTTTTAAAGATAAACTCTCACTCAAAGAAAAAGGTAAGAAATCAATGTCCAGTCAATTAGGAAGTGAAGAAGAAGAAACAAAAGAAATTTTAGATAGTGATCTTGAATTTTTTGAAGCCCTACTTGCAAGAAAATATTCCAAAGGCAAAGGAAAGTACAAAGGTAAAGTTCCTCTGATATGTTTTTCTTGTGAAGAAGTTGGTCACATTGCTACAAGGTGTCCAAACAAAGAAATCAAAGATGAAAAGAAAATCAATAAGCACAAAGGTAAGAAGGATTCTAAGAACTAGAAGAACTACAAGGACAAAGGTAAGAAATCTTGTTTCATAGCTAAAAATTTTGATAACAGTGAAGATAAATGGTATATATTGTTGTAAAAGATGAATCTGATGATGAAGGAGATAAAATGGCACTTATCTCTCATGTTAGCAAAATGATATATGGATTATTGACAATGGCTGTTCACATCATATGACTGGAGATAAAACAAAATTTGAACACATGGAATATAATAATAGAGGTAGTGTGAGATTTAGAAATGATGAACCTTGTAACATAAAAGGGAAAGGATGTATTTCATTCACTAAGGGACTTGTGTGTAACAATGCTTATTGGGTCAAAGGAATAAAGCATAATCTACTAAGTATGGAATAGTTAAATAACATTGGATTCAAGGTAGAATTTATGAATTGATAGGTCAAACTACTAGATGGCAAAGGAAATCTAGTTGGATCTAGAAAACAAACAAAAGGTAATCTATTTTATCTTGATCTCAATGAATGTTCATGTTTTATTGCTCAAGTAGAAGAAAGTTGGTTATGGCACAAAAGACTATGTCATGTAAACTTTGATAATCTGGTTAAGATAAGAAAACATAGAAGAGTAAGAGGCATTCCTAGTTTGAAGAAGCCTAATATGATTTTATGCAAGAATGGCCAAATTGGTAAAATGGGAAAGACTAGTTTCAAAAGAAAAAACTATTAGTTAGAAGAAGTCTTAGAAATTGTTCATACAAACTTTTGTGGACCTATTCGAATAGAGAGTTACAGTGGAGAAAAGTTTTTCATTCTTTTTATTGATGACTATTCTAGAATGATGATTATAATGTGTCTAAAAGAAAAATCAGAAGCCTTTTCAAAAGTTCAAGTGGTATCTGGCAAGAGTAGAAAAATAAACTCGAAAGAAACTAAAATGTTTAAGATCAAACAGAGGTGTTGAATTCATCTCCAATGAATTCAATAATTTCTACATTAAAAGAGGAATTAAAAGATAAGTATTAGCCCCTAGTATACTACAATATAATGGTATAGTTGTCCATCATGGATTGTGCAAGAACCCTGATGATTGAAAAGAATGTTGCAATCAAATACTAGAAGGACGCTATCAGCACTATAGTTCATACCTTGAATAAAGTACAATTGAAGAAAGATTCAAACAAAACTCCTTATCAACTATGGTATGGCTACAAACCTAATGTAAGTTACTTGAAAGTATTTGGAAACAAATTTTATATCCTAAAAGAGTCTAGAAAAAGAAAATTTGATGTAAAAGGTGATGAAGGCATATTTCTAGGATACTCCTGTAGAAGTAAAGCATACAAATGTTTGAATTTTTCTACTCATAAAATAATAGAAAGTTCACATGTCAGAATTGATGAGTTTGTAGAAAAGAGTGAAGAAGAAAGAAGCAATTAGCCAAAGGATTATAGAAGATTTATTTACTATGAAGTTGATACCCTACCAAACCTATCTGAAAGAAAGGAGGCTTCATCTCTTGGGTCCACAAAATCTTCAGTAGTTACTAAGTTGTAGATAGTGCAACCCAAGTCATAGTCTAAAGGACTCGATTCACAATTAGAAGCTACTAAGCTAGTTCAAACCAAGTCTAATGGACCTGAGTCATAGATAGTGGAACTCGAGCTTGATACTGAAGTTCATGATGAAGATAGTGAAACTCATTCAAAACCCAAAGAACCCGTGTTAGCAAGATATGTCAGAAGGCATCATTCACCTTATCAAATCATTAGAGACAAATATGATGGAGCAATGAAAAGAATAAAATTAAAAGGTACATGTTTAATTGCTGAATTTGAACCTAGAAATGTTTTTGATTAAGTAAAACAGGTTTTACAAGGATCTTGAAACCCAAAAGTTTTACAACTTATAATTATAGAGATTAAAAAAGTCCAGCAAACATGAAACTGCTACAACAAGCCAAAAATAACAAAAGGCCAAAGGCTAGGAGGCAAAAGCCAGCTACCTACCCTATAAGAAAAACCAAAAAGAGAAACAAACTAATGGTTCTCCTTAAACAGGTCCTATAGAGTTTTTGTAGCTTCATTATCCTTCTAATTATTTGCTCCTTCCTGGTTCTTGTTCTGGGCATCCTCCTGGTCCACCTGGTCCACCTGGTCCTTGAAAACTTTCAAAGCAACCTCTTCTTGGCCAATTTCTAGACTGGTCATCTTCACCATGTTCCCACTGAGGTCATCTCTCATTAGAGTATCCCCCGGGTTGACTATGTTCTCGTTCAAAGTGTGTAGAGTATCCACAATTTGTTTTGTCAGAATCTAGTGGATGTAGTCAAACCTCTAGACTTTCTGTTCAACCTGGGATAGTCTATCCTCCTATTCATCTCTAGAGTCCTGGCCGCTATAGTACTTCTAGTTTCCATCCTGATCAATCTTCTTTTTGGTGTTCTCTTAGACACTGCGGATGTTCTAGCTGCTATCCTAGTTTTTCTTTTCCTTTAGAGCCTCAATTTCCTAAAACAACCATTTCATAGATCAAAAGTTATCTATCAACCTATTCTTTTTATTTTTCAAGAGGTTGAAGTTGGTTTCTCATTCTTTGTCAGAAATGACCAACAGAGCAGGGTCAATTAGCTCATCATAGTGTGTTCCACCATCAGGGTCCTCCATCACTTGGATGTTCAATGGCTCTCTGACAATACCCAACTTAGTAGTATCCATGTTAAAATTCCTCCAAGCCCTCCTCCTGTCCTTCCTTATCACCTCCCCACTATTTTCCACCATAATTTCAATCATCTCCTTAGGCGAGGAAATGGGCAGGTCAGGGCTAGGAGTCTCGGAGGTCAAGGCAATGGGGTCTTCCTAAAGCAAGGCCTAGTCAGCTTTTCTTTTCCTAGGGTTTCCTAGGAAAACATTGAGGGAAAACTCCTCCTTATCTCTTTCCCTCCCCTTATCCTCATCCTTCACTATGTTCGTCCTCTTCTCCTTGTCCTCATCCTCAGAGTCAGTGTTAGTCTCCTCTTCTTCCTCACTATCCTCATTCTCCTCCTGAGGCTTTGGCCTGGGGAGAATGGGGGGAAGACATCTAGGGCTCTTTCTGCTAGGAAAGCAAGGATTGCGGGTAACAAAGATGGCTTTGATGGAGTTCTCCTCATCCTCAATTTTAACAACTTGAACTTCCCTAGAGTCTGAATTAGCAGTATCCTCTGAAGCATTACCTGGGTCACCAAGGGATTTTCCCCTAGTTTGAGTTTTCAAAAACTCATAAATCGGGAGGGGAAAGCCTTTGTGTAGTGCAGAATCAGTGACAGGTTCTCTCTTGAAACCCTCAATACCCTTAGATAAGGAAGTGTTAAAGATAGAAAGGAAAATAAATTTTAACAGCATGCCTAAAGTGATTTAGCAACATAAAATGGTGCATTCTTATCTAGTCGAACCTAGTGTCAAGAGTGATATACTCAATGAGAATCCTAAGAACATACCTCCATAATTTTTTGATGGATTCCATCTCATAGTAAGTATCAGCCTTGATAAGTTTGTTCCTCTTAGCATCATCCTTGACAAATTCGCTAACAACATTGGCCAACATCTTTTTGTCCCTGTAGAATTTTATGCCTTCCTAAGGGATTTCTGTCACCTCTACAATCAAGCCCTTAGTGATGTGGTGTGTGACTCCATCTATTTTGACTCTCCCATTATTCCATGTTTCCACCATCACCTTGGTAACCCCAGCATCAAAATTGTGAAGCTTCTCCATGAACCTAGTGATACCTCCTTTTTTGAGCTTGTGCCAAACCTTCTCCTTCTCCTTCCAATTCTCTATTTCCCCCCAAGGCTCTCTTCTAATCCTTTCCTTGACCATGGCTACCTTTAGCTCTATAAACCCTATTTTGCTAGCAGAATTGTTGAGCTCTATTTTCCTTGGGATGCTAAAAACAAAAAAGTTATTATGTTTTTTAGTGGTTCTATTCATGTTACCCCTCAAAGCGTGCCTTTCGTATGCATAATTATGAATTGAAAAGAGCTCTGCATGACTTCTAATTACTCCCCTTCCGACATACAATTTGGTGTATCCTTCCATTATTAAAATGGGATTTTATTTGTACCCTAGATTTAGTCCTACTGAAGTAACTCAATTGGCATTGCCAGGATTTTGTCATCGTTCTTCCATGTCATCACCAATTTTTTGGTAACGGCATCATTGGCAAACTAGTCAGCAATTGAGTTGGCTTCTCGGTAAGTGTGGCTGATGAAATTCTTTTTGAACTTACCCAAGTCAAATTTGAGGTCCTCAATGATGTTAGCAAAATCATCTAAGAGGTTATGGCATGTCCTTTGATGTAGTTGATAATGTTTAGGGATTGAAGATGCTCTAGAAAATGGAAGTTGGATTGAAGCAATGAATGGAGAGATAGAACAAATAAAAAAGAAAAAAAACTTGTACGCTTATTCCTAGACCCAAGGATAAGAATTTAATTGGCAAAAAGTGGGTGTTGAGAAATAAGCTGAATGAAGATAGAAAAGTTTCCATAAACAAGGCAAGACTAGTATGTAAAGGTTATTCTCAAGAAGCTATTGATTATGGTGAGACTTTTGCTCCTATTGCAAGATTAGAAGGTGTTAGAAATTTACTAGCATATGCAATAGACAAAGGATTAAAAGTGTATCAAATGAATGCTAAATCTACATTCTTAAATGGAATTCTTGATGAGGAAGTCTACATGTAACAACTAGAAGGTTTTGTAGATCTTAGAAAAAGAGACATGGTTTGTAAGTTACAAAAAGCATTATATGGTCTCAAGAAAGCTCCCTGATATTGGTATGGAAGACTTCATAATTTCTTGGTATAGATTGGCTTTGAAAGAACAAATGAAAATAGTAGTCTATATATCAAAGAAGGACTAGACAAGAAGATTGTGTTGGTAGAAATATTTGTTGATGATACCTCATTCATAGGAAATGATGATTTGTGTAAAGTATTTTCAAAAGAAATGAGTAAAGAATTTGAAATGCCCATGTTTGGTGAGATAAAATTCTTTGTTGGGTTGCAAATATAGTAGATTAAAAATAGTATCTACATCACTTAATCTAAGTATATCAAGGAGATACTAAAGAAGTTTGGAATGGAAGATTCAAGACTAGTTGGAACCCCTATGTCTACTAGACATAAGCTTTCCAAGAATGATGATTCCAAATAAGTAGATCAGACCACATATAGATCAATGATTGGAAAATTGTAGTATATAGTACATACAAGGCGTAATATTGCACTAGTAGTTGGAATGGTGGCAAGATTCTCAGCAAATCCTAGAGAAAATCACATGATGGCAATCAAGAGAATCATGATATTTGAAGGATACTGAAGACTATGGCTTATGGTACAAACTTGAAGGAAATTTGGACTTGAAAGGATTTACTAATGCTGATTGGGTAGAAAGTTTTGATCATAGAAAAAGCTATAGTGGAGGAGCATTCTTTCTTGGTAAAAGACTAGTGCCTTGGACAAGAAAGAAACAAAATTGCATCTCTCAATCCACAACAAAGAAAGAATATGTGGTAGCAGTAGTTAATTATTATAACATTGTTTGCTTCAAACAATTGTTGGAAGGAATGAAGATAAAAATCAAGGATCCAATAGTCATATACTATGATAACACCAATGCAATAAATATATCAAAATTTTTTGTGATGCATATAAAAAAAAAACACATTGCTATAAAATATCACTTCTTAAGAGAATTGGTGCAGGATAAAGAAGTAAGATTGGAATATGTAAATACAAAAAGAATAGATTGTAGACATATTCACCAAGCCATTAGCTAAGGATGCATTTCTAGATCTAAGAGGTAAGCTAGGGCTCATTCCCTTATATGAAGTTCACTAAATAAAGTTTAGTGATGCATCAACCAAAAGCAAGTTGAAGATCAATCAATTGGTGTAGAATTGAAAAAGGGCATATTGCAAATGAATCAGTATTTAAGGTACATTAATATTAATAGAGTTTTTGTATTTGGCATGTGTTGTCAAAGAAGGAGAAGTATACTGTCATATATCATAGAAATTTTTTTCATTCCAAAGAAGGAGAAGTTTGTTGTAAGAAGGAGAAAGTTTTGTGAATGAACTTTGTAGAAGTTGTTGTAGACAGAGGGAGAATCCAGTGAAAGGAAGAGCTCATACTGATAGAGGGAGTTCTCATGAATAAAACTAAGGATATGTTTCTTAATTTATTCTTCTTCTAAAATTTAATTATGTTATGACATGTTGTATTTTCATCAATGCCAAAGAGGGAGATTGTTGGATACAATTGATTCATTGTGTATTGTCTTTGATGTTACACAAATGTCATATCATTATTAGTCAGTATATGCTAAGCTCACTCAGGCAGTGAAGAAATTTTTTTGTGTCTACTGAGCATTCATGTGTTTTCCTAGTTTGGAAGGTAATGTCTATCGAGTTCACTCGAGCATCAAAGGAAATTCTACAGAAGATGAGTGTTAACTGAGCTGACTTAGTTAATGAAGAAAAGTTGGATGGAACCAGTGTTAACCAAGCTCACTCAATTGCCAAAGGATTTTTGCGAGTATTCAGTGCTAATTAAGATTTTCTTGGTTAATACAAGAAATCATTTCTGAGTTAGTGTCTACCGTGTTGGGTTAGCTAACAAAGGATTTTCTTATTCTAGCATATTTTAAGCTTAATTGATTTATCTATTGGTTCTAGCTGACTATGATGATGACTATTAGTTATTCTAAGTTGCATATGAGTCAACTTGATAATATGAAAGATATAAGTTCAAGTTGTGGATTCAAGATGAGCATGTGAAGATGTGATGAATGTATTGAAGATTTAATGATGAAGAGAGGAAGCGAATTTGAAGGATAAGCAGAATATCTTTGTGGAGAAAAAAAGCTATATTTGATCAGGAAGGATCAAGTACAAGCCAAAATAGAGATCTATAATCAAAAAATCAGTTGCATTCAAATTGAGTCATCTCATTGTTACTCTCTAACCATTGTAGCAGTGATCTAAATCTCTTAATAGAGTTGGCCTAACAGCTATTTGTAAATCCTCTAAGAAGGTGGCAGTTGTATTGAATTGTCTTAAGACTTCTAACAAGGCCACTCCTAACAGGGTTATTAAATCCTTTAACAGGGCCACACCTAAAATTGTGTTTTGCAACCTATAACAAGGTTGGCACCTAATAGGGCTCACTTTAGAAGAGTGAAAATAGTAGCTAGTTGCAATTGGTGATTTTTCTCAAATTGGGTTTCCATGTTAAATCTTAGTGTCAAATGTGTTCATGATATTTTATTTTATATGTTTGCAACTATGTTAAAGTAAGGGTAATCACAGATAACATTTAAAGATTTGCTTAATCAATACTTACCAAGTTACATCATTTTATGTGTGTTTACTGAGCATCAACAATATTTAGTTTTCAAACTTTATTTTGTACTAACATCTAATGGATCTGGGATTTATTTTAGAAGTAATTTATTCGCCCCTCCCCTCTTAGTTACTCCTCTTATATTTCCAACATATAGGTCTATTGTAGTGCTTGCCCTTAGTTTACATTTTGTTATTATTGTCAAACTCTTTTAGGTCAGTTTATGCTTGATGATTAGTAGCATTATCTTTTAGATTATTAGATATTGTTTCATACTAAGTTGATTATATGATGAGACTACTTGGTACTAGATGCTTCATGTATGCATGATTATACCTTGATGATGATTATTTACAGTGATTTTAGATATTTGATGATATTGGCTAGATGGATTATTTATATGTGTTTTTTATGGATACTTAACCCATATTGCATGTGTATGGTGTGTGTGTGTGTGTGTGTGTGTGTTTTCTTTATGCATGACATTTTTGATGTGGTTAAGGAAGGGATTTGTAGTCACCTACTAGTCAAGATCTACAGGATGCACTACTTCCTACCATTTCCTATTTAGCTTAGTATATATGTGTTTGTATATGTGTGGATTTTATGCAAATTACAAGTACTGGGTATCGACTTCCCTAAATTGCCAAGATGAGCATACCTTATCACAATATTCCAATGGTAAGAGAGGGGAGATAAATTCTTGAGTCCAAATCCCAACCTTTAAACCAATTGTCCTAGAAAATTAGGACAAGTATCTGAGATGATTACCCTTTTGAATTCGTTGTATGACGTAGATTCGTGATTATAACCTTTGAGTCTGATCTAACATGTGGTATTTTATGATGAGTTTTCATATTAAATAAAAATAATTAAATTTAAAAGAGAAAATTATAGTATTTTTTAGAGTACAATAATATTTATTTAATTCAATAATAAAATATTTAGGTAGTCATTTTTAAATAAATGCAAAATATTATTATTACTTAATAAATATTTTATCAATTAACGCTTCAAAAATAAATTAAAGAGTAAAAAATGAAATTAATTTATTAAAGATATTTAAAATTGCATAAAGTATGCATGAAGTTTCGAAAAAGATAATAAATAGTTAAAAACTTATGATCAAGGAGTTCCCTCGAGTGATTGCACAATCAGTGCCCCAAATTTAGGAGAGAACTCCTTATCAGCATTTGAGGGTCCATTTTCTAGTGACCAAGAAATTTTTAAAGAGAAGACATTTCTCTCACAATCTTTGGGGGTTTGAGAAGTTAGCATCAAAACTAGGTAGATTCTTGTGTTTTGTTCACCCAATTAAATTATATTATTTAATAATCCTATCTTCTTCATGATTGTGAATTGTTTATTTGAATTTCATTGTGACGAATCTTTCAATATTGTATTTTAAAATTACTGGTATGCATGTGAAGTTTGTCTATATACGAAAAGATTAAAATATCATTAGATTCTTCTTTCAATAGATTTGAAGATTGAAAATTAAACTGAGAAGGGTTTTGAAAGAAATATAAATTTTAAATTGAAAATTTGATTAGATTGGCGTATTCTTCCTAACAAAGTGTTTGATAGAACATATATAATAATAATAATAATAATAATAATAATAACAATAATAATAAAAAAATTGTATTAGGATGGGGTTTTGTTTAAAATTTAAAAAATGATTTTTATATAGAAAAAAAATTAAAATACATAAAAATATATATATGGGAGGAGAGGTGGGTTTTATCCCACCTCCCACCTTACCCTTACGAATGACATAACCACTTCCTATAGGGTACTACGATAGTAGCAGTACTTTGTACTACTGTGGTCATAGGCCTTTGCGACAACAAGGTGGCCACACAGCTTTTAATAGCTCATGGGCCCTAAAAATAGTCATGCTTTTCAAATTATTTTTAAAAATTATTTTTATTTTATTTTATTAAAAATATATTGCATTTAATTTAAATTATTATTTATTAATAATTTTTATTAATATTTAATAATTTAATAAATAATTAATGAATATTAATATAGTTATTTATTTTATAATCATTAATTAATTTAATTAAATTTAGTTTAATTAAGTTTGAATAATAATGAATGTCATTTAATGAAGTTTTTAATTTATTTTATTATTATTATTATAAATAATATTGATTTTAATAAAATCATAATTATTTTATTTGAAAATCAATGATTATTATTTTAATAAATGAAATAAATAATTACCCTTTAATTATTTTGAAATAATTGACTTATAATCGAATGGGGGTAATTGTGCATTTTGTTCAAATTCAAGAAATGGGTTATATAGTTAAGGAAAAAAATGTAAAATTTATATGTTTAAAAACTTATATTGAAAATGAAAACTGAAACCTTACTATTAACTAAACTACGTGTCTTCAAAATTAAACCAAACTATGAAACTACTCGGTTATCTATATGTTGTCTATGTTTTGAGTTTGGGTTGACCAGAGTGTTGACCAGTTGTAGGACATCTACCAGAGGCTTGGGAGCTTTGTGTTTGTGTTTTTATCATGATTTGATCTTGATCTTTTAAACTCAACCATGGTAATGTGTTTGGTATGCTCTATGATGAGTTTGGTTATATTGTTTGTTATTGGTGCCAGTGTTCTTGTGTGATTATGAGATGAATGTTATGACACATTTGGCTTAACCTTTTTGAGTCTTTGATCAATTATTTTTGGGATGTTTTCCAGTTGCTTGTAGAGAGCTAAGCTGTTATTGTGGATTATCTTTTGATGCTTTCCAGTCACTTGTATAGGACTGAGGTGAAAATTGTGATTCTTTGATTTTTACTTTTATAAGCCTAGGGTAGGTAATTTTTATGTTAAAGTTGGGAAGTGGCTTGCAATGGAGGCCAAGGCCCAAAGTGACTACCAGGGTAACCCATTGTAAGTAGTTAATAAGTGATAACACTACACTAAATGAGAGTAAAATGAACCTAATAATGGACTTGTCTTTCCTCGCCCATGCCTCAAGTGCTAGTACCAACTAGGATGGGAGTAGAGAGGATGCTTGGTTTTGACCATGCATCGTTAGTATGCCTTGTCAGTACAAAAGGATACTAGTGCCACATAGAGTCACTAGGGGGGCAAAGGATTAAAAGACTAGCTGGGTAACCCTAGAATTGGTTCATGTGATGACACTTGCCCACTAGCAATATAGATTTCCTACGTGTCTATGTTTGCCTTTGGGTCTAGATGTCGATTTATCTTGGAACCTTTGAGTTAGATTACTTTTAAGGATTTCCTTGACAAAGATATTCCTTTTGATTTTGGAATTGATATCTTATTTGGGACTTGAGACTATCTGCTTAGCATGGTGGGAGTGGACCTTTTTAGGTTACCACAAGGTTGGATGGTAATACATTTTACTCTTACCTTTGGGATCCATTCGTTGATGCCGTGGCTGGAGTTATTTGTCTGCATTTCCTTTTGTTCTATCTTTGTGTATTATGATGGATAGTTATATCTTTATGATGAATGATTTCACTTATTATATTGTATTTTGTTTCATAGATCTGAAAGGGATGATGTAATCTAATTTATAAATATATATTCTTTCAACCTTTCATACCCTGTGACATGTACAATGGATGATTGTGCATTCCAAATGTTATTGCCAAGTGGCATTCTGAACAAATGTATATTATTTAAATGGACTTGGACTTGTAATTATTCTTTCATATAGTTGTCTTATTTAATAGACTTAGTATTATTTAAATTTAAATGTGACTCAACATCTTGGGATCCTTAGGGAATATAATTTGTTATGTTTTCTTATGTATGATTGTATGTTATTGTTTCTACTACTTTATGATTGTTGTACATTTTATTCTTTAAAAAATAAATGCTTGGCAAACTTAGTAAAACTTTAGGTTAGTTCTTTTGGATCCCTTGGCAGGGCATTACATCCATTTTATTCACTTACTAGCCTAAAGTGTTCTCCAAACATATCACCTATTATATCCCTCATAAGAATTGACTCCTCTCCCCTACCTATCTATATATCTATTGAGCTAACATGGAGATGGAAATACAAAAATAGGGACTTGATTAAGGAAAGTTTACAAATAGACTCAACATTTTTTTTAAAACTTATTTTTCTCTTTGTATACATATTTTGAAGAAGGAAAAGAAAATCGATATTTATATTCTTTTTCCTCCTATATATGTGCTTCCCTCATCCTTCATTTTTTAATAATAATCATTCTTAATGGCTTAGTTATATTTATTATTTCTTTTTGTTAATCTAGATTTACTTTTTAAAAAGTTGGTATTTTTTCTTGTACTTCTCTATCATAAATTTGTACCATGTCTGTATAAGATATATATGTGATACATTGTCATCCTATATCAATATTTTGTCCTAGACTCACGCTAACATGCAATACAATAAACTCACAAAGATAAACAATTAGTATTGATAGTTTTTTCATTGATTTTTAATTTTTTAAATATTTACATCTATTAGTGTAGTCAAGTTATTCCATTTTCTTTAATTTATCTTTCTTTTAATTTAATATTTAAGTTCTAATTAAGCAATTAGTCTTCTTCATTGCACTAGCTCACTAGAGTGCTAGTTTAGTGAGGTGGAACAAGGGTTTATTCATCCCTTGAAATTTTATCAATCTCAAGGATGTTGAATTCCCTTCTCCACATAAACAATATGTAATTTATTTTATAACCACTTTTACATTATTCATTACATTATAAACAACTCAATAAAAATGAATCCAAAATCTAATAATAAAATTGAAAATTATTACAAATCAATTAATAAAATTTTTAAATCAATATTATTTTTCTTTACCTTTTATCCACTTTTAAGTGCTTCAAAATTTAGAATGTACATAAAATCATTCCTTGATTTTTATGTACATCAAAAGTTAGAATGTCCATGAAGATATGCATTCATCTTTAATTAAGGATCATGTTCTCTACAACCAAACCCCTACATAGGTCAATTTAAGATTTCTAAGAAAATATCAAATTCTATAAGAAATTATTCAATATGTTTATCACTAAATATGTAGATGTTGATGCAACAATGAATGTTGATATGTGTTTCTTGAATAAGATTATATTAGGACAATATTACATTTCCACAAGTTAAAATGTATTAGGGTTTTTTCCTATATATAAATCTTTAGAATAAATTTGAAATGTTTCAACATTAAGGTAAGAACACAACTATTTAGAAGGGGGGTGTATGGTCGAATTTTGAAAATAGAATTTCAAACAAGAGTCAATTTTGATTCACAAAGTCAAACTACGTTACACTTTTTGTTGGAATTTTGAATCATGTTGATTAAAGAATAAGATAAAATTTGAGAAAAAACTCAAGAGTTGTGTAGAGGTGGAGTTACAATTGGGTTTTGCAAAAATACATTATTTGTATATTGTTAATTATAATAGAAATAACTTAATCAAAAAAAATCTAGAAGATGACAATAAATAAAAGCGATGACTAATGCAAATACAATTATAAGTTTTTTAAGTCAATATATATTTTGTTCAATCTTTATCCATTTTAATGTCCTTCAAAAGTTAGAATGCACATAAAGTTCATCCTCCACTTTTTATTTTTTGAAAAGTTAGAATGCACATAATTTTTTGATTAAGTAAAATGGGTTTTGAACTAAACCATGCAAAAATATGCTAAAGATATAACCATAGAGCCCATTTAGATAAAACATAACAAAAAAATTGGATAAAAAAGAAAAAAAACCTACCTACAAAGGACAATGACCAAAAGGCAACACAAAATAGAAAACATGAAAGACAAAGACCAAACCAAAACACATCACAAAGAAAGGCCAGTTAAGCCTATTAAGAAGCTCTGCTGCCTACAACTCTAGCTGGTCCATTTTTCAATAGCCTCTTTCATTTTCTTGACCTTCTTCATGGCCACAGAAACTTGCTTACTAGTGTTGGACCTAGTCATTTTACCAGAACCACCTTGACTATCTCTAGGATTCTCCTAATCATCTACAATTTTCACAATGCTTTTTCACCCATAGAACTCTCCATCTTGCTAATGAGGATCTTAATGTGATCATTGGAAGCCTTAAAAATTTTATAGCTATGGTCAAAAATGTTTTTCAACGTGTTCTCTAGTATAGAAGTCTTATTGTCTAGCTCTAGATCCTTGTCTTCTAACCTAAAAAAAGAAGCCATATCCATAAGAGAGCCTATATTCATCCCATCGCCAACAACACTATAAACTTCCTTCTGATCTCTAAAATTTTCTTCCAAGTTGTTCATTCTTCCCTTCATATTAGTAACCTTGTTGAAAAGCCAATTTATGGACTTGAAATTATCCAGAAGGCTATTTCTAGCATTGTTGATCACATCCAAATTTGGCTCTTTTCTATAATTTCTTAGAATCAACATTAAAGGATCAATGAAATCTGTAACCTCATACCCTCTTCACTTCTAACCAAAATATCAATCTTCTCCCTTGCTCTACACAAGAACACACAATCCTCCTCTCCTTAGTGGGGGGTATCCCTCACACTAGAACTAACTACGATATCTGGTAGAGGGTGTCAAGAAAATAGACTAGGAAATTGAGTAGCCTTCTTTTTTCCCTCTCTATCACATATCTGTTAGTGTAGTTTTTTTATTTCCTAATGGGTTATTTATTTTTCCCTATATTGCTACATTTTTCCTACACTTTTAATAATCTTGCTTAGGTTAATAAAGCATGTCTTATTTAGAAAGTGGTTGTGAGGTGTCACCTTCCTACATGTGAGCATCCATTAGCTATCTTAGGAAGATACTTTGTTATCTTTAGTCTGATAGATGGTTGCTCCTCATTGGTCGGTGTTGCCACCTCCTCCCTCTTCCTAGTCTATATTAGCATGTGACCTGGCTTGTATTTGGGATCAATTTCTTTAGCATCCTCTTAATGCTATTTTTCTTCTAGTATTTGCATTACTCTCTTGGAGACTAACTATATGTTGCTATTTTGATTTTGTATCATTTGCATTCATAGTTTAGATATCTATTCTTTGCACTAGTTTTCTGGGTTATCAATCTTTTCAGATTCTAACATGGTATCAAATCTTTTTTATGTGCAAGAATAGATGTTAGTTTCCTTATTTGAGAGATTTTGTGGGGGGGGGGAATGAAGTATGCTCTTCTCTTGCATCTTTGGATGATCTTGAGAATCAGAAAAGTTTTCATTAATCTCTAGGTTTTCAATCTCAAATCTGAAAACCAATGTGCATATTTGAAGTTTTCAATTAGTATTGCAGGTTTCAACATGCCATTGATGGACTTACAAGGCTGATTCAACATTTGCATGTCATCTTTTGGTTGTTGGGGTCGTTTCTTGGTTTTTAGAGCCATTTTTTATTGTTAAAGGAATTTGATTTACACTATAGATACATATTTTGTAGATTAGCAAGAAAAATGCTTTATAAGTTTTGTTTGTAGCATCAAAAAAAATCTGGGGATCTTTTAGTTTTTGCACAAAAATTCATCAAACAACAGTACCCTACCCCAACTGGCCATGGGGGTGGCCCCTACCTCACCTTACCTTACCTTCAAATTCTAGGGCGCCTAGAACAATCTGCCCCATGGTATAGAAGCAAGAACTATCAGAACTAAATAAGCCATATAATGAAGCCAGGCCACATGCATGTTGTATATTTTGTAGAATCGAGCGCAAAAAGCTACAACTATACCCCTCTTCATTGGTAGTCACAGATTTGAATGTAGTTTTCAAATGCCCCATTCTTGCTCATACAGACTTTGATTTATACAATTCTTGTTATGAACTTGGCTATTTTTTTGTCCTCTATCCACTATGGAGTTGTTTTTTTATTTTCATGCATAAATTCTTGAGGAATTTAGATTCTTGGTCATGACTATGCACAGTTCTCATTTTGGAAAGTTCAGAGGATCATAACTTTCTCATATGACCTCATATTGAGGTGATTTTTTTTTTGAAAATGCATATTTTTTGAGTAGATCATAGTGGTGCTATTTGTTTCCTTTATTATTGTGCCCAAGTTTCACTTTCAACATATGCTCTTCATGAGGGTTTTGTAATGCATTAAAATCAAGACCACTTAGTATTCTTGCTAGTGGTAGTTGTAAATACGCTAAAATAAAGTACTAAATAATATTTCTTTTTTTTTTGGGGGGGGGTGGGTGGGTGGGGGGCATTTTCATGGCTGGTTCTTTTTTTGGCATCTCTTCATCATGGTTCAAATAGATATGCCCATCCTAACTCCATACAATTACTTTGAGTGGAAATCACACATGACAATTCACTTAAGGAAAGTTGGATTAAATAGGATAACTATGGGACTTGAAACTGAACTTGATAAAGGTGAAGATAATCCTAAGTGGTTTAATGAATGTGATGAGGCATATGAAACATTGTGTTTGTCTATTTCTCCTGATTTTCTATTTCACATTGAATCTTTGGATACACTAAATGAAATATGGACAAAGCTAGAAACACTATTTGGCACACAAGGTTCAATGATGGGTCATATGTTGGAAAATGAACTAATTAGTTTAAATCCAGGCAATTTTGAGAAAATCCAAGATTTTTTCACTAAATTGAAGTCAAGGCTGCAGTTAAAACAATGTGGAATTGAAAAGCAAGATGAACAATTGATTCCTAGTATACTCTAAGTTGAGTTCAGAATATTCTGTGTTTGTCTCTACCTTCTATGCTACTAAGGGTGCACTTGGTACTCAATTCACCATGCCATCTTTAGATGATTTTTCTGTCAATCTCACTCAAGAATAGGACAAACTAATCCAAATGGGAACTCTTAAGTCCTCTAAGTCACATGCATTGGTTACCAACCAAGGCACAAAATTAAAAAAAGGACAAAGTAGTAACAACAATAGTAAGGATAAGAAACAAAAGAATAGCAAGGAGAAGAAGGATCAAATACCAATTGCTTCAAAAGAAACTATTGATACACCATCTTCCAAGGGTGATAAGCCTAAGAAAGAAAAGGTCCAATGTACCTATTGTAAAAGACATGGTCATGATGAACATAAATGTTTGAAGAAACAAATTGATCACTTGATACACATTCTTGAGAAGAATAATACCAGTGTTCCTAAGTCTATTAAACAAAGTTCAAATGAAGGGTCTAACAAAGCAAAAGAAAATAACAAAGGGAAAGGAAAGGGAAAGGCCCTTGTTGTAGTTGCTTCCTCGCCATCCACCCGGGTTCTTGATTTAGGTGCTTTGCACCACATGGATTCATATAAGGAAGAACTTGCATCCTTGGAGCCATGTAGTATGCCTTCTATTTTGATGGGTGATGAAAATCTTGTTGAGGTGTGTGGGAGAGGGTCTATTGATGTGGAGGATAGCACATTTCATGATGTTCTTTGTGTACCCTCATTGTCAACTAATCTCCTATTGGTATACCAAATCACTCACACAGGTTCAGGCAAGTGGGTTGAGCTTACTCCTAATTTAGTGGAGATACATGAGTTGTACAATGATTCTATAGTTGCAGTTGAGAGAGCAGATCATTAGTCATGACTATCTATTTTCTCACTTTGTTCCTAATCCTCCTTTGACTATTTTTCTCACTCACTCTAATGATGTGAGTAAATTATGGCATGAGCGGTTTGGCCATCTTAACTTTCATTGCTTGCATTGGCTCAATAAGAAGAGAATGGTCACATGGATGCCTTCAGTTTAGTTCTTAGGCAATATTTTCCAAGGTTGCATTCTTGGTAAGCATCCTAAGGAAATGTTTGACAAAAGTAAGGCATGGAGAGCTTCACAGATACTAGAGTTAGTTCACAGTAATTTGGCTGGTCCATTTCAACATCCTAAGGGAAGAAAACTTGTTCGATGTAAGTGGATCTATCAGAAAAAATTTGCAGTAGATGGGTTAGTTGACAAACACAAGGCTCACTTAGTTGCCAAAGGATTCTCCCAGGTTCCTGGGACTAACTACTTTGAGACTTTTGTGCCAATTTCCTGAATGAATTTCATTCAACTTGTTCTTGCCATTCCTATAGCTAATTATAGGAAAGTACATCAGATGGATGTAAAGAGTGCTTTTCTTCACGATGACCTTCAGGAGATCTACATGGAGCAGCCACAAGGTTTCCTTCTAGATTCTTCACTTGTGTGTCATCTTTGAAAGCCTTTGTATGGCCTCAAATAGGCTACTTGGGCTTGGCATGCCAAGATGAACTCCTTTCTTTTATCAGTTGGGTTCACTTGATGTCATTCTAATCCTAATGTCTACATTCTACAATAGGGTGATTCACTCCTTTTTTTTTTTCTATGTTGATGACTTGCTGATCACAAGAAGTTCTTCACCCACCATTAAGGCTATCAAAGTTGCCCTTTGGGATAGTTTCTTGATGACTGACTTGGGATTGTTGCATTACTTTCTCAGGATTAAGATCTTTCAGTCTCCTTCTGAGATCACCATCACACAGTCTAAGTATGCTCTAGATTTACTCTTGATGTTTCATATGGCTTCCTGTAAGCCTACTCTGACTCCCTTCCTTTTTGGAGTCAAACTTGAGGCTCAATGTTCTTCTCCACTTGTTGATGGCACCTTGTATCAGTAACTTGTTAGGAGTCTCATTTATTTGACTCATATGAGACCTAAAATCTCATATGTTGTAGGCATTGTCTCTCAATTCATGCAAGAGCTTCATGAGCTTCACTAGAAAGTAGCCAAGTGGATCGTTCACTACATTTAGGGTTCTCACAGCTATGGGATTCAATATGTAGCAGTTATTGAGCTTGATTTGGTGGGCTACATAGATTCAGATTGGACAAGTGATTCTTAGGATCGCAAGTCTACTTCAAGTTACAACTTCTCACTTGGCTCTGATCCTATTTGTTGGTCAAGCAAGAAGTAGTCTGCTATTTCTCTATCTTCTACTGAGGCTGAGTATCAAGGGGCTTTGAATGCTGCCACTGAGGCCATTTGGCTTCAACATCTTCTTACTAATTTTTGTATCCAAATCAAACAACCATTAGTCATATTTTGTGACAACCAGAGTGCCATTCCAATCTCACGAAATCTGGTCCATCATCACCGAACCAAAGACATCGAGATCCACATGCACTACATCTAGGAGCTCATCCATAGTCATGTCATCGACGTTCGCTATTGTCCTACTTCTGAGCAGGTTGCTGATATCCTCACCAAACACTTTACTAAGAGCAAGTTCCTTCATTTGCAACCTTTTTTGGGGGTGTAGGGTGCTTCATCTTTTTAGGGGGGGGGGGGGGGAGGGTGGCGCTCTTCATCTCACTCGGAGTCCTAATTATTTTTGGGGGTCTCTTCTCTCTCTTTTGGGGGAATTTTATGTACATGGGTACCTCATTAGGCCTAACTTGTCAAGACCCATTTCTCCATCCACCTAAGATTCACTTATGGGGGTGTTAGTGTAGTTTTTTAAATTTCCTAGTGGATTATTTACTTTTCCCTATATTGCTAGGTTTTTCCTACACTTTTGCTAATCTTTCTTAGGTTAATAAAGCATGTCTTATTTAGAAAGTGGTTGC
Organism: Cupressus sempervirens; assembly: GCA_028749045.1. NCBI lineage: Eukaryota > Viridiplantae > Streptophyta > Pinopsida > Cupressales > Cupressaceae > Cupressus > Cupressus sempervirens. The sequence goes on from CM053792.1 coordinate 469,679,519, forward strand.
GAGGTGTCACTTTCCTAAATGTGAGCATCCATTAGCCATCTTAGGAAGATACTTTTCTAGCTTTAGTCTAATAGATGGTTGCTCCTCATTGGTCAGTGTTGCCACCTCCTCCCTCTTCCTAGTCTATATAAGCATGCTACCTAGCTTGTATTTGGGATTGATTTCTTTTGCATCCACTTAATGCTATTTTTCTTCTAGCATTTGCATTACTCTCTTGGAGACTAACTCTATGTTGCTATTTTGATTTTGTATCATTTGCATTCATAGTTTAGATATCTATTCTTTGCACTAGTTTTCTAGGTTATCAATCTTTTTAGATTCTAATAGTATCTTTGTACTAGCCTTGGGAGAATCCCTAATAGGCTCCTAGTCCCATTTGTGGCAATGGTCTTTGTAACAAATTTTCTTTTCTTTTTATTACTCTTAGTTGAAGAACTCTTCTTCTTCTTTCTATTGTCCAAATCCTTTATATTTGCCTCCATATCAGAATCATCTCCATTATACTCCTCATCTGAGGAAATGATCACTCTTTTCATCCTTTTTAAAGAAGAAAATCCCTTAAACTCTTTATTCACCTTCTTCATGTAACTTTTAAAATATTTTCCTTTCCTTTTATAGATCCAAACCTCTACATTCTTAGAATGCATATCTTTACTATCCCCACTTTTTGACCAATCATGTTGAGACTCAAATTCATCTAACTTGCCTTCATATCCTCTTTACCTTAAATGGACTTACCCACAAAGTGAATCAGAATATGTTCATAAATCAATAGCATTAAACAATCATGCAGGTGGGGATCAATCATAAATTTTCCCCTAAGTCCATGAATATTGGAATTCATGGAAGTGTAGCAATAGAATAAAATAGAAGTATTGACAGCATACCTAAAATGATTCAAAATCACAAAATGGTAGCTGCATACGTCGGCGAATCTACCATCAAGAGTACATAATACACAATATCCCACAACAAAAATCTCTAAAGATTTTTAATCCAATTGGGATGCTAATAGGTTTTACCTTCCTTGATCAGGGCATCACATTCATCCTCCTTCTCTTTAGGATAATCCTCTATAGTTACGTCCAAGATTTTCTTATCACTAGAAAACATTCTCCCAACAATTGGGATGGTTGTATATGTTAGATAACATTGGGGGGATCAGTTATAGCTAGTTATCTTGTAGGCATTAAAAACACTTTTTACCAACTTAAACTTAAACTTTTAGATCATTAACTCAATAACCAGATCTAGCATCATATTTAAAGTTGATGTAAACTTTGCATCAAATTGCTAACTTAATATACTTTACTATACCAAGTATTAGAGTAATCATCCAACTTATATCAAGTTACAACATTAAATAGTTAACATGAAATAAAGATGCAACACAATAATCATTGACACATTTTAACAAAAGTATTTAACATGGCAACCCTATAAAGGGAAAAACTACATGGGAATTGGCAAACCAAATATTTTTTCTCTTCCAAAGCAAGCTCTATTAAGAGCTAAACTAGTTAAAGTTTACATACACATTTTAATGTGACCTTGTTAGAGGATTTACACCAAAAATAATCTAAACCTTATCAATCCTTGAAATTTCTAAAGAGTGGCCTACTTTAAAGGACTTAAAAAATATTTAAAAGAATGCTACCATATAGGATTTCAAAATACTATTAGGTCCACTTGGTTAAGAGATTTTTCTGCTACAGTGGTAAGATAGTAATAGTGAAATGATCTGTTAGGCTTTAGCACTAACTTGCTTATTCAGATCTTTGCTTCACCCAACCTCTTTCTTCTCATCCCTTTTTGGTCGATTTACACACTTCACACTTCAACTTAGCACTTCTTTTTCTTGATATTCACAATACTATTTTTCTTGTTTCACATTATTTCTTCATCAACTTGATCAACTTTAATTCATCAATATCAACATCAGTAACAATAAACATCATATTCCATCCCTTAAATAGAGATTTTTTTCTATTCCTCTAGAATCTTATCGGTTTTGCCTCTTAATCCATCCCTTAAATTGATAAATATCCTTCATTAGATCTACATTGAATTTCTCTAGTCATTGATCTCATAACTAACTCCATTCTTCTCCTTGAAACTTCTTGAACATTCTTAATTTTCATCAAATGACAGCCCCAGTTTATATATTTTTTGAACTTTTTCTTGGTGATCATGCTCTATGAACATTACATCTCCCTCAATCGATACTAGACTTGGTTAATACTATGTGTTCTCAGTTAACACTATGTATTCTTTATTCCATTATCAAGTGCTTGATGACAATTATAGTAGCTTGGTTAATACTATATTTCTTCATTTGCTAACTAAACTTTCTTGATTATACATGATTTCATAACTTTTTTCATATGTTGAAGATCATGTAAAAAAATCAAACCAACATTATATTTCTAGAGTTTATCTCATTCAAGTCTCCATTGAATACCATACATTTATCAACACTTATATCATCTTACTTTCTTCAAAACCTCTTTATCAATCAAAGAATATGGTACTCTATTGAGTTAGCATAATGTCTCACCAATTAAGGCTTAACATCAATGACAACATAACAACCAATAAAACTCATTCACATACATTAAAAATATTATCATTTGGGGCTAATAATCTCCCCATTTAGCATGGAAACACATAAACATATAAGAAATTACATTGCACAACATGACATCATTAAATATCAAATGCCAATATATATTCATCTTTCTTACTTCATTCAGGTTCCATGTAACAAGTTTAGCATCAAGTTCTTCAATTCTTCTCCAGTCTGGAAACTTCTCCCCCTTCAGGTGTACTTCACTTGTTTAGCACCATCTTCAATATTTCTAACTCTCCCCTTTGACAATAATTTTGCAATCACTCCATTCTTACACATCTCCCCGTAAAATAGTTTACTCTATTTGTTACTCTTCCCTTCATTTACTTACTGATCTCTCCCTTTAACAAAAATTCCAAAGGTAACTATCAGTTCCAATGAAAAACTTATAAAACCTTGTAGTAATACATTGTACCTTATAATTTCTTATTACATTAGCTTAATTACAATCAATTTCACAACTTCAAAAAATAGTCCTTAAATAGTGAACTCTTGCATCAACTCTAGAAGGATATATCTGATCATCCATGAGTTGATGCAACATGCATCCTTTCTTTGTAAATCTTGGATAGGGAAAGGGCCCCTAACTTAGCTCTCAAATACTCAAAAAAATCCTTAAGAAATGGTTTTGTGAATATATCTACAATTTTCTCCTTAGACTTCACATACTCCAATCTTACTTGCTTCTCTTGTACTTTCTCCCTCAAGTAATGATACTAGATAGATATATGCTCATTTTTTACATGCATCACATAACTCTTGGATATGTTTATTCCACTATGTTATCACAATAGATAGTAACAGGCTCAGTAACATCTTCTTACATTTCTTCCAATATTTTTTTAATCCAAACTATATTTGAATTGTTAATAAAAGTAGAAACATACTTAGCTTCAACTATATAGAATGATATGCATCTCTATTTCTTTCTCAACCATCTAATCAATCTTTCTCCTAAAAATAAAGGTCCACCACTAGTGCTTTTTCTATCATCAAGATTTCCTATCTAATCACCATAAATATAAAATCTAAGCTCAAAATCACCTTCTTTCTTGTACCACAATCTATAGTCTTATGTTCCTTTCACGTGTTTTTGAATATCCTTTTAATTTTAGTCATGTGTGTTTCCTTAGTATTAGAAGAAAATATTTCAACAATACCAATTGCATGTGTAATATCAAGTCTACTATGTACAACATACTATAAATTTTCAATCATTGATCTATATTGTGTTTCATTAACTTCAGTGGTAGTGTATTCCTTTAGATATTTTTTATCCAATTATCATACGTGTACCAATTAGCCTTGACATAGAAATACCAAATATCTTCAAGATCTCCTTAATGTAACTAGACTGAGTCACATAGATACCACCTTCTATTTGATGAACTTGTAAACCAATGAAAAATTTAATCTCACCAAAAATAAACATATCAAACTTCATACTTGTCTAATCAAAAAATTATTTTCATAGAAGGTCATTACCACCAAATATTATATCATCTACTAATATTTCAGCTATTAGTACCTTGTTTTCATCTTCACTTTCAAGTATAGGTTACTATTATCACTTGTTATAAAAAATCCAATCTTGATCAAATATGAACACAACCTTTCACACCATGCTCTTAGTGTTGCTTTAGTCCATAGAGTGGTTTGCTAAATTTACATACTAGGTTCTTCTAATTTTTCTTGACAAATACATCAGGTTGTTCAATACATACCTCTTCTTCTAGTATTCTATTCAGAAATGCAAACATAACATCCACTTGAAAGACTTTGAATCTCTTGTAAGTTGCATATGCCAATGATGTTCAGACTCCTTTTAATCTTTCTATAGGTGTAAAGGTCTCACCATAATCAATACCTTCTTCTCGTGCATAACCTTTGCAAACTAATGTTTCTTTGTTCCTTACAGCTTCTCTATTCTCATTCTATTTTTTTCTTAAAACCCATTTGGTTCCATTTACATTTGTTTATATGGGTTTGGGCACCAATTTCCATGTAATATTTTTCTCAATATGGTATATATCTTCATTCAAAGATTTGATCCAATCTTCATTATCAAGTGCATCTTTCAAAGTTCTTGGCTCAAATTTAACAATCAAACAAGTATTATCCCTCAACATATTTCTCGTCATGACTCCAACACTCTTATCTCTAACGATTTTCTCTAGTGAATGGCTCATTCTCACATACGTTGCTAGAACAAGTTCATCTATGTGATCCCTAGCATTATCATTTCTCACTTGAGCTCAATATTCTATTCAGGTTGTTTTGTTTGTGGCTTAAGTAATGCATTATGTTGCTCAACATCTTTCTTTTGTTTCTCATAAACTATACCAGATTTATCTTCATATACATATGTAAAATTATTGTAATCATCGAGTTCCTTTTTTCTCTTCTCATCATTCTTATTTCTAAACTCATTAATTATAACATTTTCACTTTCAATCATTGTGTTAGTTGTATTATTCAAACATTTATAAATTTTTCTACTAGTAGAGTAACCTAGGAATATGCCTTCATCACCTTTTGAATCAAACTTCCCATTCATTGTATCTTTATGAATATGACACCTACTTTCAAATATTTTGAAATAGCTTACATTTGGTGTATGACCATACCAAATTTTATATGGTTTCTTGTTTGTTCCTTTCTTCAAGTAAACTCTATTTAGAGTATATACAACAATGCCTATAGATTTTATCCATAAAAATTGTGCAACTCCCTTTTCAATGAGTAGTGTTCAAGCATAATAAAAAAATTATCTCTTTCTTCTTTATGTAACCTCATTTTTTTGTGGTGTCCTCAGTATAGATAGTTGTCTCTTAATCTCATTCTCAACACAAAATTTAGTGAATTCATCAGACATAAATTCACTAGATCTATCAGATTTTGAACATTTCAATTATTTACTAGATTCTTTTTCAACTCTATATTTATACCACTTGAACATTTTAAAATTGTCATATTTCAACTTAAAACACATGACAATCATATTTCTAAAATAATCATAAACAAATAGTATGAATACTAGTCTCCATAGTAGCACTCAACTCTCATTAGACCATATAAATCAGTATCAACTAACTCTAGAATATCATTAGTTGAATGTGTATTTTTTGAAAAACTAGACTTAGTCACCTCTTACCAAGTTCACATTGCTTACACATAACACTCTCAATTTTATACAGATTTGGTAAGCCTTTCACTTTTTCCTCTCTACTTACTTTGACCATATTCTCACAATTAACACAACATGGTATCTTATGTCACAATCATACATCTTCAAAATTTTCAAATAAACATGTACTAATATTACGATCTAGGCAAAATAGATTAACTCTTTTTTTCTCTCTAGTTCAAATCAAAATTCCCTTATCATCATAGATCTTTACTTTTTAGTTCTAAAATTCTATCTTGTGACCTATACTATTCTACTATGAAACACTCAAAATATTATGCTTTAGTCCTTGAACCCAATATGCATCCTCATATCTGATTTTATCATTTAGCATCAATGAACCTCTACCTTTCATAAGACATTGAAGATCGTCTCCAAGTTTAATAGTTCCACATTCATATTCTTCTAACGTATCAAATTTACTAATATCGCTAGTCATGTGATGTAAACATCAACAATCAATAATCTATATATCATTTTTATTGAAATGAAAAATAATGAATTTTCCTTCCGCATACCTATCCTCATCTAGATCTTCTTTAATAGCAACATACATTACTTCTACTCCTTCCTTCTCATTATTAGTGCCTAACTTAGTGTGCTCTTCCTCATAAATGTAGCATGACTTATTCTCTTTATCCTTCTAGTACTTGTTCTTTTTGTATTTGTGTTCTTTCTTGTCATTTTTCTCACTCTTGTTCTTGTTAGGACATCTAGAAACAATATGACCAACTTTATTGCATTTAAAACATATTAGAGGTAGTTTACTTTTGAATTTTCCTTTACCTCTTGATAGCCTCCTTGCAAGTAGTGCTTCAATCTCATCCATATCTTACTCTAGATTTTAATAACTTTCATGCTTACTACTCTTTTCTTTCTTTGAACTTGCAATCATTAGAAAGGAATTGTGTTAGATTGTGGTGATTGATCAAGGAAGTATTGTACATACTCCATAATTTCTTGGTGGGGTTTGGGGCTAGGTCACGCCATGAGTGGGGGTTTGGGGGTGGTAGCTCTCAATACAATTGGGGCCATTAGACCATGGCTATTGAGAGTTCAGGGGCAGAGCCCCTGAGAAAATATTTTGGGGCTAATATATCGGCATTTTATGGCCAACATGTTGTAAATAGTTTTAACCCTAAAGTAGAAAAAAAACTTGTATAAAAGGGCTTAGTGTTAGGGATTATTTTATAAGGTGTGATGTGAAAATTGCTTCTTGTGATGGTATTGAGTTGTAAGGACTACAGATTGTAATTAGGTTGTAATCACTAGATCATAATAATATTGGACTTGTTGTTTGGTGGATGTAACCCAAGGATTGGGTGAACCACATTAAATCTTGGTGTCTTGTGTTCTCTTCTGTTTGATCTATTATTTTCTATTATTGTTTATATTTGCATGTAATTGTTATTTTTATTTGTGGTTTTATCATAATAAGTGGTATCAAAGCCAGGTTGTTTTTCAATTATCCTCTGTAGGAAAGTCTCATGGTTCAATGGGTGCAATGGCAGATGAGGGTAAGCTGAGGGTTGACAAGTTTAAAGGGTAGAACTTTCAGTTATGGAAGATACAAATAGAAGACTATCTTTATTAGGAGGATTTATAGAAGTCGTTGGAAGGAAAAACCAAGAATCAAGGATCTATGACAAATGATGACTAGGATCTTTTAGATAGAAAGGCACGTGGAAGCATTTGATTATGTCTACCACCAATAATGGCATTTAACAGTACAAAAGTGAAGGCAATAGAAGAGTTGATAGAAACCATAGTGAAATTTTATGAAAAGCCCTCTACTTCAAATAAGGTATTTCTCATGAAGCATTCATTTAATATGAGAATGGAAGAGGGTGGATCTATTGTGGATCAACTAAATGAGTTTAATAATGTTACTAGTTAGTTATCTTCAATGGGTATTAATTTTGATGAAGAAATTAAGGCTCTCTTCATTTTTTGTTCTTTTCTTCAAAGTTGGAATAGCTTGGTAATGGTTGTGAGTAATTTCATTTCTAGATCTAATACTCTAAAATATGATGATGTGATCAGTGTTATTTTGAGTGAGGAAACTCATAGGAAAACCTTAGGTAGATCTTCATCTAGAAGTGCTTTGAATGCACAAAATCGAGGCAAAAAGACTGAGAGAGGAAGTAATTCCAAAAATCATGAGAAATCAAGAGGAAATTCAAAAGGGAAGAGGTCTCAATCAAGAGGACCAAATGACTGCTGGTATAGTGGGAAACTAGGGTATAAGAAGAAAGATTGTTGAACTTTGAAGAAAAATGAAGTGGAAAATAAAGATGGAGACAAGAAGGAAAATGTGGTAAGTAAAAAATCCGAAGAGGATGCTTTGCTTCTATCTTTAGAAAGTATTTATGGTTCATGGGTTTTAGATTCTGGTGCTTTATTTCATGCTACACCTCATAGAGGTTATTTTATTGATTATGTCTAAGGGGATTTTGGGCTTGTTCATTTGGGGGTTAATGAACCCCGTCAGATTTTTGGAAAGGGAAAAGTTAAGATTAAGTTGTAGAATGGGAATCATTGGCTACTATATGAGGTAAGACATGTTCCAAGACTGGGTACCAACTTAATTTCAATAGGGCAACTCGATGATGAGGGTTGTGTAGTTAATTTTAATGATAAAAATTGGAAGGTTTCAAAAGGTTCTCTTGTAGTAGAAAAAGGTTTGAAAGTAGGCACCTTATATCTTTGTACAGGTCATATTGTTAGTTTTACTTTAATTGTTTTAGATAAAAATGAATGTTTAGGAATAGCTCTTATAGTTGAGCAAGTAGAACAAATAGCTATTGTAGTTTCTGATATAGCGTTGTTGCACAATATGCTTAGGCACATGAGTAAGAAAGGTATAAAATCACTTCATTCAAAGAAATTTTTACCAAGTCTGAAATGTGTTAATATGGATTTTTATGAAAGTTGTGTTTATAGAAAATAAAAGAGAGTGAGTTTTGTGAAGACTAGGAAGGAAAAGAGAAGTGAGAAATTAGAGCTTGTGCATATAGATGTATGGGGACCAAATGAAGTATCTTCCCTTGGTGGCTCTCATTATTATGTTACATTTATTGATGATGCAACTAGAAAAGTATGGGTTTATTTCCTTAGACATAAATCTAATGTATTTCAAACTTTTAAGAAATGGAAATAATTGGTTGAAAATGAGACTGGTAAGAAATTAAAATGTCTCAGATCTAATAATGGTAGTGAGTATTGCAGTCATGAATTTGAAGATTAATGCTCCACTAATGGTATTCATTGATATAATTTTTTTCCAAGGACTCCATAGGAAAATGGAATGGCTAAACACATGAATATGACTATAATGGAGCGTGCAAGGAGCATGAGATTGCATGCATGGCTTCCCTTAAACATGTGAGTGGAGGCTATCAATACTATTGTATATTTGATTAATAGAGGTCCCTCTAGTCCTTTGGGTTGTGATATTCTAGAGGAAGCATGGTCTGGTAACAAGGTGAGTTATTATTTTCTCAAGACCTTTGGTTGTGAAGCATTTGCTTAAGTAGATTCTGAAAATAGAACCAAGCTGGAAGCTAAGTCAAAGAAATGTGTATTTGTTGGATATGGTATTGATAAATTTGGTTATAGGCTTTTGGATTTTGAAAACCATAAAATTGTAAGAAGCAAGGATGTCATATTTAATGAGAAAGTATTGTAAAAAGATCTATTGTAGCAACATGAGAAGAAAGAAGATGATTAGGTAGTGTTGGATGATACTCCAAAATATGATATTCTAGCAATTCCTCATTATGTGCAACAACTGCAACAAAAAATACCACACACACCAGTGAATGTTAGATGGTCAACAAGGCTAAGTAGACCTCCATAAATATTTTCTCCTTCTTTGTACTATATTTTACTAATAGATGCTAATGAACCTGAATGTTATGATGAAGCTATGCAGGTGGATACTAAGATTCAATGGGAGTCTACAATGAAAGATGATATTGACTCTTTTTTGAAAACTAAAACATGGGATTTATGCAAGTTGCCTACAAGTAAAAGGGCTTTACAGAATATGTGGGTTTATAGGTTGAAAGAAGAGGATGGAGGTAAGAATAGATTTAAAGCCATGTTAGTGGTAAAGGGATTTGTATAGAAAATGTGCATTTATTTTGATGAGATATTCTCTCATGTTATTAAGATGACTTCTATTCATATTATTTTAAGTATTGTGGCTATTGAATATTTGCATTTGGAGTAGCTTAATGTTAAAATAGTCATCCTTCATGTTGATTTGGATGAAGAAATATATATGGCTTAGCCATAGGTATTCTAGGTCAAATGTAAGGAGAATTTAATGTGCAGATTGAAGAAAAGTTTATATGGCTTGAAGCAAGCACCTCAGCAATGGTATCTAAAATTTGATAGTTTTATGCATGAGCATGGATAGTAGGTGTCATTTAGATCATTATGTTTACTTTAAGAGGTTGGATGATGATAAAGACATTATTTTATGTTTATATGTTGATGATATACTTGTAGCTAGGTCTAACATGGATCACATTAAGGGACTGAAATGCCAGTTAGCATATGCATTTTCTATGAAGGATTTAGAGGCCTTGGTATGAAGATTTGTAGAGATGGAAAGAACAAGAAATTTACATTATCTCAGGCTGATTATATTGTGAATATGTTGTAACATTTATCTATGGAGAACGCTAAAGCTTCCAGCACACCTTTACATAGTCATTTGAAGTAGACTAAGGAGATGTGTCCAAAGACACAAAAAGAGGACGAGAAGATGTCCAAGGTACCTTATGATTCAGCTGTATGAAGCTTGATGTATGCTATGGTATGTACTAGGCTAGATATTTAACATGTAGTGGGAGTCATCTAGGAATTGAGCATTGGAATGCAGTTAAATTGATTCTTAGATATTTGAGAGGAACATCCAAAATGTTTTTGTAGTTTGGGGGCTCTACCACTGATTTACAAGGATATTTTGACTTAGATTTTGCAGGGGATATTTATACTTGGCAAACTACTATAGGTTATGTAATTACTATTGGTAGGGTAGTTGTGAGCTGGGTTTCTTGATTGTAGAAGGTTAATGCTTTATCCATTACAAAGACAGAGTATGTTGTTGCTACAGTGGTAGCCAAGGAGATGATATGGATTTAGTTCTTCTTGGAAGAATTGGGACACCCTCAGAAGGATAATTATTTATTTATAGATAATTAGAGTGCCATTTATCTTGCAAATAATTCAGCTCTACATTCAAAGACAAAACATATTCAGTTATGGTACCATTTCTTTCAATTAGTTTTGGATGATGGATAGTTAAAGCTAGACAAGATACATACAGATGACAATCTAGTGGATATGTTTATAAAGGTAGTGACAAGGGAGAAGTTGAATTCCTCTTCAGCTTTGGTTGGTCTTCTAAATTGAATAAGAATAAAAGAACAATAGAGTCTAGAGTGGTTTGATCTAGTAGGAGCCTCATGGAGTAGTGACATAGCTATAGAATTAGTCTCTAAGTGGGAGATTTTTGTTTAGTGTGGAGCCTAATTATTCCCCAAGTGGGAGATTGTTAGATTTTGGTGACTGATCAAGGAAGTACTGTACATACCCCATAATTCCTCAGTAGGGTTTAGGGCCAAGTCAGGCCCCAAGTAGGGGTTTGGGGGCAGAAGCCCCCAATATAACCAAGGCTATTAGGCCACAACTATCAAGGGTTCAGGGATGGAGCCCTCAAGATTTTTTTTAGGCTACTATATCAGCATTTCATGGTTGCAATGTTTTAACTAATTTTAATCCTAAAGCGGCAAAAAAATTTGTATAAAATGGCTTAGTGTTAGATTTTTTTATAAGGTGTGATGCAAATATTTCTTCTTGTGGTGATATTGAGCTATAAGGGATTACAAATTGTAATCAAGTTGTAACCATTGGATCATAATAATATGGGACTTGTTGTTTAGTGGGCATAGCCCAACGATTGGGTGAACCAAGCTAAATCTTGGTGTCTTATGTTCTCTTCTATATGATCTATTATTTTATGTTATTGTTTATATTTGCATGTAATTGTTTCACTCAGTATCTTGGTTTTATGCTTCGATATCTTCTTTTACTAAGTGGCTTGGTTTTCTACCTTGGGGTTCTCAATGAAGTTTTCTTACTAAAGTTTACTAATTATCTTGATAGTTGCAAAAGGTTAACCTTTATGATAGCCAATTTCACTATTTGCCAGAGGTCATTTTCAAAAGTTTGCTAAATAGTGAATTTTTTTGTTGTTTCTTCTATTGTTCATTGGGAATGTGTCAACCATTAGATTTTAAAGTTTCTTCATCAAAGTTTGTAAATGTAATTATTTATTGAGACAATTTTGTAGTATCTAGGAAATCTATTTCAAATAGAAAGATCTTCATCAATGGTTCACCCTTTTTCCTAGAAGATTATAAGATCTTTTTCATGTAGATAAACTCTACAAGTGTATGGAGGTGAGTTAACACCACATTTTATCCCTTCCTACATTTTTTGATAACAAGGAAATTTAATTGCTTGCATCCAAAGTACACTTTGAAGGCTAGCTAATTATTGCTAAGAAACTTTTTGGACCTTTTGGCATGACACCAATATATTCCCATGCCTCTTTATTCCTTGTAAAGATCAAATTTGTTAGATTTATCCTTCTATTTTCTTGATACATTCTTTTTTCTCTTTCCTGTCACTTCAAATGGGCAACTTGCATTTCATGATTAGATTTATTTTTTATTTTCATTTATTGATCCTCTATAATCTAAGTCTAGTTTAGTTAGATTTTGAAATTCATGTAAAAATTTGAGTTACACTTGAACTCTTTAAAAAAGAAATTTTGTAAATATTTTATGGGTTCTTCTTTGTTTCACTTGCAACAATGGTATGTTCTATAGTTGTATTCATTTTTCCTTCATGAATAAGAATCTTAGTTTTACTTTATCTTTATATTCTAATATATTGTGTTATCTCTTTCCTTGCGTGCTTTATTTCCTTTCTATTCTTTCAAGTTTGTATGTCATGTGTAGCCTATTGTTGAATGATTTCTTGTGAACTTGTTTCCTTGCAACATTTCATTAGTTTTACCTTCCTATAAATTCTAGATGAGTATATTAGAGTCAATATTTATGAATTTAGGAATTTTATTCATGTTTTTTTCATCTATAAGTAGAGGTAGTAACCATGTTTCAATCTAGTGCACACCCCCTTTCATTTTAGAAATTTGCTTTCATGCATCTTTCTTTTAGTTTTAGGTGCATCCTGATTGTAAGGAAGTTGACCTTCTCTAAAGATTCAACCTTAGAGTTCAATTACCACACTTGGAGGTTATTTCCATGTTATAAAATGTTTCTTGGGGATAGCACATTAGGAATGGGTGTAGATTTTGCATCAATAGTGACCTTTTAGAGGATTTACACCAAAGATAGTCTAGACCTTATCACTCCTTGACTTTTCTAAAGAGTGGCTTGCTCTAAAGGACTTACAAAACATTCAAAATAATGCTTCCATATAGGATTTCATAATACTGTTAGGTCTACTTGGTTAAGATATTTTTATGCTACAATGGTAAGAAAGTAACAATGAAATGATTTGTTAGGTTTTAGCACTACATTGCTTGTTTAGATCTCTTCTTCTCTCAATCTCTTTCTTCTAGTCCTTGTATGAATCATTCACACACTTCACACTTAAACTTATTACTTCCTTTGCTTTATGTTCATAACACTCTTATGCTCAATTCACCTTATTCCTTCATCAACTTGATCAACTTCAATTCAATAACATCAACAACAATAAACATTGTGGTTCATCCCTATAATAGAAAATATTTGCAGTTCCTCTAGAATATGCCAACTTTTGTCACTTAATCACAATCATTAGATCTTCATCAAGTTTAGATTCATTGAATCTAGATGCTCAAAAAATAGACTTCCACCTTGAACTTTTTGCTTCATTTGAAATTGATAAATCTCCTTCATTAGATCTAGTTTGAATTTCTCTATCGTTGATCTCATAACTAACTTCATCCTTGCCCTTGCAACTTCTCAAACATTTTTAATTGTCATCAAATTTTGACCTCATATTAAAACTTTTCTAAATTTGTTCTTCATGTTCATGTTCAGTGAACATTACATCTCCCTCGATTAGTATTAGACTTGGTTAGCACTGTATTTTCTTGGTTAACACTATGTATTCTTCACTTCTTTATCAGGTACTCAGTGAAAATCATAGTAGCTCAGTTAATACTATATTCCTTCATTCACTAACCAAACTATCTTTATTATACATGATTTCATAACTTTTCTTATATGTTGAAGAACATGTAATACAATCAATCAAACATTATATTGTCAAAGTCTAATTCATTCAAGTGCCCATTGAATAACATAACTTATCAACACTTACATCATCACACTTTCTTTAAATTCTCTTCATCAATTAAATCCTCTTCATTATCAATTAATATGACACTCTACTAAATTAGCATAATGTCTAACCAATTAAGGGTTGAAATAAATGACAACATAATAACCAATATGACACTTTCACATACATTAGCAACATTATCGGTTTGGGCTAGTATTAACCTAGGAAATGAGGTCTTCAATGATAGTGATAGTCCACCCCAAAATATCCAGCATCCCCTTATTCCATCCCTTGAGAAATAATTAGGTGACCTCAGGTTCCCCCCATGTAGTCTCTCCATGAAAGGATTTAGAGCCTCGTTCTCTAAGATTTCCCACACCTTGGTCCTCCTCTACCATTTTGAATAGTTAGGGATCTCCCTTCTCCTTTGGTGACCACCCATATCATTGTCACACAATATAGATTTCAACAAAAACTAGATATATTCATTGTCCCAAAAATACCCACAAAATGTACAGGGAAAAGGTGGCATGATTTCCAAATCCTTTCTTACAATCCTCTCAACTCCTCATAATCATAAAATCATCCCTCCAAAGTATCATCTTCATCAATTGGAATAACTCCCTCTTTTTTGTGTATGAAGTCATATTTAATGTACAACATGACCTATGTAGGAAGTGTCACATCCCTCTGCCACCTTATCCCTATATTGAGTCTCACAAACACATTGGTCATCAAGTCAACAACAACATTTTACTCTCAATAGATATGAGATATGTTGTATCTATATAAGGTCCTTAGGATATCTTTATTATCTTGAATTATATTATCAATGGTCCATGAAGGTTCAAACTTTCCTTCAAAACAATTTATTATATTCTTTGAGTCACCCTCCAACTAAATTTTAGAAACTCCTATATATTTAGCCAATATAGTAGCTTGGAGAGCCACCATCACCTAGGCATAATAACTAGTTTTTATTTTCCAAGGGAAGTACCACACTAGTAAGAAAATGGCTAAATTTAATTTTGATCAATCCCACTCACCTTGCTAGCCCAAGATTACCCTTGGTTGTCCCATCAAAATTTCCTTCACTAATTTTTAGAAGGAAAAAGTCATTTGTTGTCTTTTATCCTACAATCCATGGGATTATAGTTGGATAAAATCAAGAATCATGCTAATTTTAGAGATCACTCGCCCATAGAAATTAAAATTCTCTAGAATAACATGTTCAATTTTGGAGAAAACCACCCAAGGAGAGGATGTTTTGTCTCTAAAAATTCTATTATTGCATTCTTTCTAAATACCCCAGACCATATGAGAGAGAAACACGACCCATAAACATTTGAACTCTTTGGAGTGAGACTGAGTGGACCACTTCATAAAGAAATTGGGAAAAGAAGAGGGGAAAATCCAAGAAATGTTGAGCTTGCAAAAGAAAATGGACCACGCCTCTCTAGAAAAGAAGTAGTAAATAAAGACGTGGTTAGCTGACTTAGCATTAGCACAACAAACATAACACATGTCAAGGTGTTAAATCCTCTTTTACAAAGATTATCAACTATGATAAGTCTATTCTATAAAAGAATCTGGATGAAAATATTCACCTTTAGAATGAGGCCAATGATCTAAGCCTTAGTGTAATACCCCTCTTACCCTAAACAAGTGTCAGAAGAGTTGGAGATAGTATAGATATACTTTGACCATGTTCCAGCTAAGGTTACATCTAAAGCTCCTTGATCTCACAACTTGAAAAATCAACACATAGGTAAAACTACAAGACAACATTAAACTTCTTTAATACAAAGAAATATCTAAAATCATAAGCAAGAAGGATGTATATGATAAGTGTAAGAATTTTTCTAAACATATTATAACATAAGCACCTAGGTGATTACTAGTTCCTAAGTAGATAGTTACCATTATTTTGTATTAAGTATGCCAAATTTTATCTTATAGTTTTACCTATGTGTTAATTTTTCAAGTTGTGAAATCAAGGAGGTTCAGAAGTAACCTTAGCTCCAACATAGTCTCTTTTGAAGCTTATTTAGGATAAGAGGGGTGCCCTGCTAGGGAACCCAAATGGATAAGACAAATTGATATGAAGTTTGGTGATTTTTAAAAAAATATATTTTACTTTCTAATCTTACTTAATCATAAATGTAAAGCTCCTAATAGGTTCCTTTAAACAATATTACTTAATTTGTCAAATCCAAGAATTATCTTGTGTCATTCAACCAAATCAACATGTATTCCTTATCTATTGCTTACTTAATTTCCTTTCTAACATTACATCCTATCTATTTAAGTTAGTCCATCTAGTAGTTATACATATACTTATGATTGATACATTATCCATTCTAATATCCATTTTTTAAATTAGGAATATGTGTCTTAATCCATTTAATCAAATGTATCTACTTGACAATGCCACCAATCATAAATTTAAACCAAATCATAGATTATTCATTTAATAATTTTGCAAAGAGTACATGGTCCTTTTATTTATCATACATTTATCTAATATGAGGAAGTATATAATGGCATCATCATAACTTAATTTATCATTTGAAATATTATAATATGTTCACATTTCCCTTTATTTTTCCTAGAGATACCCTTTTACACAGCTTTTTATTTCATGATACATATACATATGAACTTTGACTTTCTCCAAGAGTTTATATTACAATATTACATAAATTTCTTCCAAGGAAATGTAGCATATAGACTTCAAGGATTAATCTTTAATCACTACTCAACAACGATCCATATAAAGTCATCCATGATAAGACCATGATCCACATACATTCTAAGGTAGTCTAAGGCTTATACCCCAAAATAAAAGTAGAAAGGTAACATAAAGCCCCCACAAAAGAACAATACTCAAAATGATATCACAAAGAAAATGGATTAGAAGAGGTAAAAGTAGAGTTGGAGGTTTGACTGCATCTAGGTGAGTGTCATTGTACTTTTCTAAGGTGTTGGGATCAACCTCTTAGGTTTAAGACCATCCTACAACACAAAATATCTTTTTTGAAAGTACTCCAATGAGGACATGAATGACCTAGTAATGTTAGGATCAACCACTTATGCTAGATACCTATAAGATATGTAGGATGGCCCTTGGTTGGGTACTGTTGGTGATTGAAAACTACCAAGTTTCAAAAGATCCAATACTAGGATGCAAAAGACAAAAACAAGCCTAACGACTAGCTAAATCTCATATTCAATAGGATTTTCTTCAGATATGGACCAATTTCAATAGAATCACAAGGATTCTCTACACTTTAGGTTTTGGAGGACCAAGATGGGTGCACCTTAGGGATGGAAATGACTAGATATTTTGATTTCTCATTCAAAACTATTCACACTCTTCTTTTCATGTCTATCCCTTATAGTAGAAAATGGTCAAAATTTCTTCTTAGATTTGCAATGACTCCTTGATTATAGTAGCTAACTATAATTCTGAGAAATAATATTACAAATAAGTGATGACTAGCACTTTGATTTTTCATTATAGAAAAGTAAATATTGATTTGATTATTAATGTTATTTTTCCAACCACATAAATTTATCAATTTGCATATGAATTGATCATCAAAGCCTTATCCATTACTATATAGAGTCACACCAATAACCCTAGACCTATTTAATTGCCTTGCAATTAAATTTATTAGTAGTAAACCTTGAATTTCATTCTTATGATATCCCTCCCATAAATCTAGAAACCCTATCAATTCATGAAAGCATTTACTTAACTCCTTGAATTAAAATCAATGAATGAAAAGATATACAACCCATCCAAGTTGCATTAAAGTGAAATAACCTTGTTAATTTAATCCCAAAATTGTAGATATATGAAAATGGAGATAAAAATTAGAGACACAGAAATTGTAGAACATTCCTTTGCATTAATCTTGAAAATAATACATTGCTAGTATAAACTTAAGAATAACTCAAGACATGACAAAACTGTCATTGAGGATTCATTTGTATTCTTAAATTGCAAAATTGAATACATCATAAAATTGACACAAAGACTAATTGGACTGACCACAATATAGAAAAAACACTAAAAATATACAGACATCAGACCCTCACTCCACATCTTGGAAATCCTTTTATAGGAAGGATTGCAACAAGCTTTAGATGGGAGGACACATCAAAAATTTATTAGAAAACAAATACAAAGATAATTTATATTGTTATATTACAAGCATTCTTTACACTTAAACAAAATTTGGGATGCAGTTTCAAAACTAGAAGATGGCACTTTCTTTAGGCATCTTCAACGTCTTTCTATTTGTATTCCAACTACCTATTACTTTCCTTGGCCTGTCTTTGTCCTTTTGTCTTTTCTGCCTTTAATTGCATGTTTACACTACCAAATCATTGTCACCAGATGGTAAAGCTTTTATATCTTTTATGACCTCCAAAATAGCTATTTATGTGTCCACATTAGGCCATGTGGCATCCCTAACTGTATTTAACTCCTCAAGGCATTTTTTCCATTCGGCATCTATTATTGCCTTAACCTCTATAGTTATCATTGACATTTCTGCTTCTAGCTTATAGAGCATGTCAATCAAATCATACACTACTACTATACTTGCATCATCATTGCAATATGTGAGGAACTTGGGATGGTTTATAATTCTATCAAAAGATGTTGACAATTCCATCCAGTCCTTAACTCCTCCATTATTATCCAAAATTGTAGGCAAAAAACTAGGTGTTCCTATGGCAATTACTTTCATTTTATTTTGAATCAATTGTAATTTGCTAGCAAAGAAACCATTCAACTCCCTTACCTTATTGATAATTTTTCTAATACTAATAATCATCACCTTCAGCAAGTTTTTCTTTTGTTCCAACATAGGTACAATATTATTTTTAAAATAGGTATAAGGGCCCCATGTACTAAAAAGAGGAGACAACAGAGCAATTTCCTTAGAACACTTGTACTCTGATCCTTGTTAAACAAGATAGTTGTTGTGTACACTCTAAGAGATAATTTTTAGTGCATTTATTTTGTGAACCAACAAGTTCTTAATGGTTCTAATTTCAATCTCCTTGCTTGATTCCAAATCGTCTTCTTCAATCACTATGGCCTGACTTGATGTGCCTTCAATCTCAGATGCTTGGCCCTCTGTCTAGATGCCTTTGTCCTAGATTTATGTATTTATTTTAATAGTATTTCTTAATTTTGCTACCTCATTTTCCAATTTGAGGATTTTTTGTTCCAAGACATAAGTCTTCTTCATTTCTTCCTCATAATGCCTCCTAGTTTTGATATACTGCTCATAGGCTCCTTCCAACTATGCTTCAAGCACATCCATCTTGTTCTTTCCCAACATTGATACTAAAGTTTTCATTTCATATATTTGGTTTTTGGAGGTAGAGTACATGTTCCAAAATATCACATTCCCCCTAGGGGACTCTTTGATTTCCATAAGGGTAGGATTTTGATGCTTTGGAGCCAAGCTCCATATAGCCATTGTTTGAGCATCTATGTTGTACACTAACCCTCTTAATTCTCCCAACTGGTTCTCATCTTCAAATATAATTGTTTTGTCTTGTCTCCTCATTTGGTCCAGCAGAAAAGAAGAACCGATATCTAATCCTAGGAAGACAATCATACCACATCTTCTCACTAGATCTCTAGCTTCTTCTATAGTGAGGGTTTCACTGGCATAATCATACTCTTGCAGTTTCTGTACTAATTCACCAACCACCTCATCAAAGTCACTTGGCTTCATTTGTAAAGACAACTCATTTTATTTCAACTTGAAAAGGAGGCTTTCAAATTCTTTTTTTTTGATGAAGTTATCATCACTCATAAACTAATTTTCTTCAATGATTTTATCATCAATCATCTGAGCCTGTAGCTATAGTTTTCTATCCATTTTCTCATCATTAGAAGCTTGACCTATCAAATATCTTCTTCTAACATCATCATAATACTAGCTACCCCTGGGCAATATCTGTAAGGCTTTCTATTGAGCCTTTTATGGAATCTCCACCATTTTATGCTTCTTATTCCTCTACTCTACCCTCTCTAAACTCTTAGATTGATCTTCTTCACCATCATTGACTTCAACCAAAATGTCTTCATCAGAGTAATTATGGTAAACTTTTCATCTTATTTCTTCAAGTACTTGTGTTAATATTTCATCAAAATTTTGCACACATTTGTCCAACCTTGACCAATAATCCTCCTTAGGATAGAATCCCTTAAAGGATGGGTCTACCTTTTTCATCTCCTACTCAAAGCTCAAAACATCTCTATATTTGATAATTTTCTCTCTGCAGAGATCCTCATTTAATCTGTCAATAATGATATCCTACTCCCATAGAGGTTTTATTGGAGGTAGAGTGTATTCCCTCATGTTCTTTAGGGCATGCCTAAGTAGTAGGGGTCATATGTTCTTTCTGGTCTAGTTGGCAACTTGTAGCTTCTCAAAAGAAAATAAATCTCCTCAATAGCATTTTTCCTATCTCAAAATCTCCTACTTTAGTGCATCTACACAAAATGTTCCTTTCTTGATAGTTTTACCTAGATACTCTCTATTTTATGATATTAGTTGCCAAAAAATTTCTACAAACCCTAATCTCTCTAGGGCATACTTAGTTAGAATGTGAGGTGGTTGAGGACATCTATATATCCTAATAATAGTATATTCCTCAAATAGGAAAACACTTCCCTAATCATGCACCAATTGTTCCCAAGCATCAAAGAAAATTTTAGGCTTAACAATCTTCCTAACACTTCTAGGTATTCTTTCATTAACCAGTCCTATCATTTTCAAAATAAGATACACAAAGTCATTATAAAAGAAAATATCATTTGAATATGGATAGAATCTTTACCATACCCTTGTCCACCTTTGCACTAGTAACATTTCTCCCCATTCCTTTGTGCATTCAAAGAAACTCTGATCAAAGGAATCAACATTTTTGAATAAGATCAAATGCATGGTCAAAGAATAGTGATGGAACTTAAAATTCTCCAATTGTCCCTATTGTGCAACAATCATCTCATCATGGATCTTGTTGATGATGTATATCACATAATCATACCCAACATTTGTGTTAGGGCCTTGACTATTTAGTGCCATGACATAATGTCCTCCTAGAGCATTCCCTAGTTCCATTTGAACCTAGGACTTTTTTGAGACCAAAAATTGCATTTTGGAAATACCTCTAAAAGAATTCAAAAGGCATAAGCCTTTTTACTTCCTTCTTCTTTGGAATTTCTTCCTTCTCCTTTCTAGACATTGGGATATGTCTTGTCATTTCCCTGCCCATATAGAAATTATTCCAACTCTTGAAATTTTCATTTAGTTCATAAATCTCAATAGGTAATGACATTGGGTCTCCTAGATTGAATGCCTCTATGAATGTCTCCTTATCTAGGGCCAGGAAGATGCTTCTATCTTTCCTATGGAATGACTTGTTGATTGGATTATAACACTTTATCAATGCTTTTACCAATCCAACATCCACAAATACTTCTGCCATATCAATTTGCCCAAATTCCTAATCTACATGTTGTAAACTGGGACTTTCTCTATTTTGCTCTTGTAAAAGAATCAGAACAATTCATATACATTCCTATCAAGAACCTCTACATCTCTACAAAATACAAATGGATCTCTGAAGGCATGATCATCTATAGATTATGCATTGGTAGAACAAGGTAGAATGTGCATCCACTCTTCTATAAACAAACTAGGGCTTTTTGTTTGCAATGTAGATTCTTCAATTTGGACTTGTACAATTAATTTACCTTCTCTCTAATCCATTTCTTCAAAATAATTTGATCAACTCTAAATGCTATATGCTAGAAAATCACTCAAAATCACTCTACAACTTAATTTTTTCTCCAAAAACTTGTTGTGATCTCACAACACATGCCCCATTCCTCACTAGGAATGGGGACCCCCTACTCTTTTTTCAAACTCTTGAACTCACAGTTCGAGAGTCGAGAGAAAATATTAGAGATCAAGAGTGTTAGAGTCAAAAAAATTAATATAAAATGTTTGGGCATGCATGCAAGTGCGTATCGCACACGCGTGCAAGGCCACGAGCACAGAGGGGTTATAAAACCCCCTTTCTCCTCACCACACTTCATCCTTTTTTTTCTTATTTTGCATTTGTGAAGCATTGTGACATAAGGTAATGTTTGCACCCCTCCTCCCTTGGCATCGAGTGCCCTAAACCCCCTATGTACCCTTGGCACTACACACCACAAGTCGTGTGTTGTGAGTTGCATGCTATGGGTCGTGCACTGTGAGCCACATGCCCTTGCCATTGTGCACTGCAGGCCACATGCAGAGCTGCGAGTCGCATGCCTCTTGGCACCGTGCCATGGGCCATGCACCCCTTGGTGTCAAAAGCCCTTTGGACATCACACACCCACCCCACAAACTGGCATTGTACACCTCGGTACCACACGCCTACTTATATTTTTGGCCCCGTGTATGAACTTCCATCATTGGCTTTGTTGCAATCCACACAACCATCACACGCTTGTCTGTGATGCTGCGCATCCACAAACACCGTGCACCACATAAGCCTCCATTTAATTTCTCAAAAAGAAAAAAAGATTAAAAATATATAAATTTTTACAAATATTTATATATATATATTTAATTTTTTTTTAAAATGAAAAAATAATAAATAATAAATAAAAATGTCCAAATCAAATGTTTTATTTTCCTTTATGTTTATTTAAATTTAGAGCTTTTACATTTTATTTCTAGTCTTTATTACTTTGAACTAATAAACATTTTTTTCTCACAATGTGCAGGTGATCAAATAGCGTCCACATCTAGAGTAGCACCCAAACCCATCGTGTTCAGGTTCCAAGGCATACCCTCGAAGTCAAGATTCCATGATGACTATGTAGAAATCTAAGATACTAATTTGGAACACATAGATTGGAGAGAATTCCTAAGAATTTGCAACAAGCCCACTCAGAGATCAACTCTCATATCTTCACTAATCCATTTCAGGTTGGTGAACATAGCATCACACCCTAGATCCATATAGTTAGCAGAATTAATCATGACCCTGAAACAACATTTTATTCCTGAAGAAAGGGTTGTCAAGAGCATCACAGGAGAGGTTGTGTTGGACCTACGACCTGACAACATTGAGAAGGTCTTCCATCTCCCAAGAGTAGACCAGTTCATTAGACTCTTGTATGAAGCAGCTAAGAGATGGTATAGGGAACACCAGCAGGAAGCGATTGATATCATTCAGTCTTCTTACCTCATTGAGAAGCCTCCTTGGGGAAGAATAACAAGAAAAGTAGACATGAATCAGGGATACATGAATGAAGACATTAGATACTCTATCATTCTCCTAAGAAAAGTCATGGGCTTACCCGCAGTAGGTCACCTCAGCACCTTTATGGTCAATTTCATTGAGACCATCTGGCATGCAAAGATACCACTAGACTGGGCCACCACACTAAGTGAAAACTTGTGAGAAATTGAGGATGGTGAAGGACAAGAAGAAATTTTACATGACTTCTTACATGGTATACCTGCTTGCAGCAAGGGCTACAAACTATCCTGGTTTGTATAGGAGAAGCAGTATGCAGGATCTCAATGCTTGGCCATATATAGTCTATCCTTAGATGGTGAAGAAGAAGCTCTGAGCGTAAAGAAAAGAGTACAAGATCATGAATGATGCATTCATTTTTATGATCATTTGATTCATTGAGGGAGACTATGGGAAGAGGTTATCTGGTGAAGCCAAAGCACAAGTTACAGCTCTTGGAGCTTACTTCATCCAATTAAAGACATTCACATATCTATTGGTAGCTAGTACCTCTATCAATCCTAAGAAGCTCCCAATATATCCAAGTGACAAACTGGTGCTATTGGAGATTTCCTAGTAGATTTAGTCATCATATGAGAAAATAAAGAGACAACAAAGACCCTGCTGGGCATGGCCATTGGTCATTGGACCATATCAGGTAAAGAGGAAGCAAGATATTTTGTCTTTCAAATGGGAGTGGGAGAACTATCCCCTTGAAGAATACAACTCTCGCCAACCCAATTTTGATAATGTCAGGAGAGTGGAGAGTCTGGCAAGAAAAGACTTTCATCATGAGGATGTTGTTGAGGATCACTAGATGAATGCCACAAATGACTACGATGTCTGTATAAGGGATTATTGTAAGATGACTTTGTATCTAGCAAAGAAGGCTTTCCAATTGAACATCCTAGAGGAGATAAGGTAATAGGATTCTAAGGATTTATTGGACCCCTATTCAACACTAAAAAAATTGGTGAAAGACCTATTATGAATGTTGAGGTTGATAGGGAGGAGGCCAATGATATTAATCATTGAGTAAGGCATGTCATCATAATGACAAAGGATTATATCAAGAAACCTTTTCCACTTGATCTAATTCTTGATACAGTGATCTTCCATGCACATACCTACCTAGAAAGAGGTAGGGGGAAGAAAGTAACAATTCCTACCTTTGCGGCCCAATCTCCTATTAGGCAAGAGATAGTATACTAGCTTGACCGCCCAGTTGGATATTATCACCCTCCTAAAAGGAAGGGAAAGAATAAAAGAAATAAGACCTCCCCTCTAAGGATTCAAGCAGAACAAGCTATAGAACAGGAACCTCTCCAAAAAAAAGAATAGAGTGCACAAGGGTTTGATGATACTAGAGCTACTCAAGTCTAGGATGAACCTCAGTTGCCTCCTATTGTACTTAGCCAACCAAAAGTGTGAGATATTTTGCTAGTCTCCATTCCTCCTATGCAAGAAGAGCCAACTTCTCCTTCTACCTCCAAGAAATAAACAAAGAGGATTAAGATTCAAATGAAAAAGAGGAAAAGGATCAATAGAAGATTGGTGCCTTCTCCATCTATTCCCAAAACTATCCCAGAAGATTACGAAGAGGAGGAAGAAGAAGAATCAGAAGAGGAAGAGGAACAAGTACCCCTATAGGGAAGAACTTAGCTAGCAAGATCGACAAAATTACAACAGAGGAAGAGTGTCATGGGTACCCTGCCATCCACTCAAGAAGAACCCTTATAACTCTCTTCTTTAGAATATGAAGTACAATAGTAGTTGGTGAGCAAAGTGAAGAGGGTGATGATGTTTTCTCAATGTCATATTTTGATTTCATGCTTGTAGGTATAGAGTTTATCAAGGACAAGATCAGGGACACCCCTAAAGGTGAACCTCAACAAGAAGACTAGACACAAATGTCGCCAACTACACAAGGTCCCAATCTTACTCCTCCATCTCCACCACGAGTTACAGTGGTAGAATAGGGCTCGGTTACTCCACCTTAGAGTTTAGAGGAAGAGTAGTTTTAGAAGGAGCCATCATCAGAGGGGCAACTAGAACAAAGGGTGACCGATGAAGTGTTGAAGGAAGGACAAATGGTGGAATATTCTCAACCACCTTCCCAAGACATTGAGGTGCAAGCTATAGGATCCACAGAGACTGAGGCTAAAGAAGAGGAACCCTTCGAAGAGGAGACAACTCTGAGTAGGAATGATAAGGGGGAGGAGATAGTAGAACACACTCCTTCATCATCAAGAGCCAAGTCCTCAGCAGGATGCATCCCTAGATGGATTCGAAAGGAAATAATGAGGAGTACTAAGCCTCAATTTTGTGCTTCAAAAGAAGATATTTGTGACATTGTAGAGATTTTGAATAAACTTGAGTCTCCATCACACGAGGCAATGCCATTGGCATTTATCACCAACACAAGTAATTAGGAACTGTTTGCACAAGTGGCTATCCCTCCTGAAGGCACATATGTGGAAGGTCTTGGTGTTAAGGATTATGAATTGAAGGATGTTATGTTGGGGAGGCCTACATGGGATTTAGCCCAATTAATGATGACCCTAGGAGTCAAAGAGGTCCTTAAGTATATGGAATAGGATGAGGCTAAACTCTAAGTACTTCAAAGGCAAGTTGAGATCCTAAAGGGATATCTAGCCGAAGTAGTTGGTCTTCTAGATCCTAAACACCCCGAGTAGACCTTGAATATTGTACTTAGAGAAGGGGGAGGTGTACAATTAGACCCATTTTTGAAGGCCTACAAGGAGTGTCGAGAAAGCCTTAAAGATAAAGGTGTTACAATAATCACAGGGAATTTGAAGTTACTAGATGCTACATAGGAGAACATGAATAAGATCGTAGCAATTTTGAAGTAGGACTTCAATATTATGGATGAAGTACTGGCCTGGACTAAGGATTTGCAGACTCTAATAGCCATAAGGGGCCAAATATATCGAGTTTTGATCGATGTATATATGGGATAAGAACTAGATATGATTGATGATTAGATAGAAAAGATAGTAGATAGTAATAAGGTAATGGGAACATTACATGAGGAGATCCATCAGCTCAAGGACCAAGCCTGAGAGCGAACTTTGGAAGCAGAGAAACTATATAGTGATGCATGCTTGGATATTTTTGAGGATGAGGAATGAGAGAAGCTATTGCTAGTTGAGGTAGTAGTAGAGAATTTTAAGAAGACCTTAGAGGAGGGATCAAGTGATGAAGATATCAAACAAGCCTTCAGGATAGAAGAAGCCTTGTTAGAATTGGATACCAAACTTGAGGATTTTGTTGATACTTGAATTGAGGTAGATAATTAGAAACAAAAGTTAAAAGACAAATATAAGGCCTTAGATCTATCAGATGCAACTAAGATTACTAAGATGATAGAGAAATTCAAGGGTAAACATCGAAACATAGCTTTGGGATGAAGAAGAACAAAACCCAGATGCTAGAATTTCAATTTTGACACTCAGTAAAATTTTGAGATTTTAAACCTATCAAGTTCTATAGCTCTGCAACTCTGTAGGTGTACAGGTCCGCAGGTATGTAGGTTTTTAGCTCCATAATTCAGAGGTGTGCTGACAATTAACTACTTGTTCTAAAAATAGCACTTTCCATGCATCAAAAACGTATTCTGACGACATTTTAACTTCGACACATGCCTAGTAAAGGACCAGCTTCTATTTTTGGCACCTCTAGACACTCCTACTTTGACTAAAGGCTTCCTCCTATTTATTCTCTTGTATTTTCTTTTTTTTTTTACATGTAAAGGGCTCATGCATCTAATTAATGAATAAAATATGGATGGAGTCCCTCTAAGCACCAGATTAACTGTTAGATTGTATATATTTAGTTTGTTTTAATGTTTTAAAAGCATTTTATTGCATGAAGATATCTCTCACTCTCAACACAAATTGAGGAGATGATTTCTTATAAATACCCCATTGTAATATGTAACAAGGGTTTTCATTATTATGCAATAAAATTATGCTTTTGGTGTTCGCATTTGGAGTGTAGTCATTCTTGCCTGAATGTATCATTATTTTGTGAATTTTGTTCATGGAATTGTGATTGAGCCAAAGTTTTATTGCGTTATTTCTGGTTGTGTGATCTTTTACTTCTGGTGTTTACTATAGATTTATGAATTTCACTGATGTATCGAGCTCAAGAAGAAATCACCAAATTGTGCTTGTATAACTCTTTGTGTTACATGAGCGCACTTTTGTGGCCTTACGATTTGATGAAGAGTGAAACATCATTCGGTTATTGAAATTTCCCATCGACGATTGCATCAATGGAATCTAGGAAGTGTTGCTCCTATTTTCATTGGTTACCTACCAATCTCTTCAAAAGCTTTACTCGTAGTGTGTTGTTTTTTGTAGCTTGAGTCTGTTAGGATTTCAATTTCACATTTTTTGCTTTGAATTTCATGTTATTTGCTTTCAATTTTGTTATTTTCTTTTCTAACCCCTTTTTAGAATAGGAACTCATATTAGTTGCATTTTCAGATTACATTCATAAAAAAGTAGAAAATACAAAAAACATTGTTCTTTTGTGTGTTATTTTGAGACAACAAACAGATTTTTACTTCATTCCAAGATCAAAAATAGAACCAACAAAGGCCTCCTTGTGAACAATC
This sequence comes from Cupressus sempervirens, assembly GCA_028749045.1. NCBI lineage: Eukaryota > Viridiplantae > Streptophyta > Pinopsida > Cupressales > Cupressaceae > Cupressus > Cupressus sempervirens. The sequence goes on from CM053792.1 coordinate 469,707,683, forward strand.
ACATTTATCTTCAACTGAGTGGATTTTGGTACGTCACAAGACAAATACAGAACCTTGGAGTTGATCCCAAAAGATAGGTTTTCAATGGAGGAATTGTGCGAAGGATTCCTGCCATTGGCCTTGTGCAGAATGACCACCCAACAAAACTCAGACAGTTATGCAAGTGGTGATGAAAATCTCCATGGCTTTTAGAATTTATCTATCTCTACAATAGGAGTGTGGTATTAATGGCATTTAAATCAACACACTTCAAAACCTATCAATCTTTGAAAAGCTGGCAAAATCTTTGCTTTTTCATATTTTGTACTTCCAACTAATATCATTTCTTCCAACTCAGATATGGTTGTTGAAAATTGTTTTATGCATTAAAATTGAGCATTGTGATTACCTCTTGGTCATTTCTTTGCCACAATTTTCTTTCTTTCCTTATCTTTGACTGTAACCATGTGAAGAGGGTTATTTCTATCATTTTGCAACTTCACTCCTCTTTTCTTTAACTGCTAATTCTAGCCTACGGCATTGTGATTCCCTTTGTTTGTTGCTTTGCAACTTTATTTCTAAACTAACTATGTGGGCTTTCAAAATTCCATTCACTTTTTTTTATGCTTTGTCACTGCTTCACAATCATTTACTACTTTAACTTATTGATCGTTGTGATCTAGCAATGACATCTTGGTTTATTACTTCACATATTTGTCGTGGTTTGGGACTTAATACTTCTATCAGGTGTGATGCTTCAGATAGTTACCTTGTCATTTCTTCACAACCATTAGACATGATGCTTTCTCTAACCATTTAATGTTGTGTTGATTTCTTTTCCTTAACTATTAATTTATTTTGAAATGTCACAACTCAAACTTTCAACTATCTATGAAACCATGGGACATTGTGTGAGCCCTTTAACCTTAACACTTTATTTTTTTTCATGTTCACAACTTCATTTGTTAACCACAAGTTTTGACCCACGAAGATGTGATCATGAGCATTTCACTATTTTGCAACTTTGACCTCAAGTTATCCTTTACTCCTTGTGATATTGTGATTTCTTTGAACTTAACTGTTAGGTTACTGTTCACACATCTACAAATGTTAGATACAAAACGTTTCTTAGTCATGTAATGTTGTGACCATTTATTTACATTAATTGCCACCTTACTTCGCAGCTTCACAACCATAAAAAACTAACTTTAGTTTAACCTTACAATAGTGTAATTTCAAGCTTTCACCACTGCACTACTATAACCTCTAGTCCATCATAAACTCTTGCAATGTTGTGATAGTTCAAATCTTGACTACTTGATTACTTTTCACACCTTTGCAACTTAATCTTTCATTTCATTTCAAACCCTTGCAATAATGCAATGACTATTCTTTCTGACTGTCAGATGCTTTTTCATAGTTTCACAACTTAAAACATCATCTTCCAACTTACTCATGCGATGTTGTGATCAACCATTAACTTGACTATTTTCTCCATTATCATTATTTTACAACTTGAACACTTAATTTTTCAGCCTCCTGCAAGCTTGCGATGACCGTCTAAGGTTAACCATTTCCTTTCATCACAACATCATGACTTGAAGTCCCTTCAATTATTTTTGACCTGTAATAGTGTGATAACCATTTAATTTAAACATTTTTCATGTCATCACAACCTCACAACTAGATTATATAACTCATTCCTCAACCCAATGATGGTGCAATTTCAAGCTTTCATAGCTTCACTACCTTAACCCTAGGTTTCTCTTAACCACCTGCAACCATGTGATAACCTTAAAAGTTAACTATTTTTGCCTAAAATGAAGTGATGATTCAAAATTTGACTATTGTTTATGCCCTCCACACCATTGTGACTTGAATTTCTTTAAGCCTGCATTGACTTCTGATCATGTGCTTTCTATTATATTGCTCATTGACACCCTTAACTTGATACTACCGCTAGTCACTCCAATGCCACAATGAACTTATGGTAGGCCATTTTGCATCCTTGCATCCTTCAACATGGTTAGTGATGAGAATAGAGTGATGTTGCAATTAAAGAAATTTCAAAAACAATTTAACTCAAAGAATAAAAAGGGCATGAAATATGATGCAACCATAAATCAAATGACTTGGGATATCAATGTATAAGCAAGATTTTTTATATATCCCTATTTAATTGCATGTCACATTTGAATGAAATTCAACAAGATAATGGAACATGACTATTTCCCTAAGGTTTTTTATGAGGGATGAAAATTTTCAAAAACCCTAAGCAACAAAAACACATTTTCTCCTTATTTTCATAAAATATCACAAAAATTTGGTTGGATGAAAATTTAGGCCATGAAGTAGTCCAAAAATACTTCCAAATTATCTTATTTAGTGTGTGAAATCCCAAAACCTAGCTCATAAGTTCATTTATTATTATGTTATCACTTATTAGATAACTCAAAATTTGAAACAACCTAGACAGGACTCTAGCTTCCAAACATAGAATCCTTGGCAGTTACTTGTAGACACCAGTATCTATGGTGATCCATTCACCTAGGGTCTATACCCTACTCATAAAAATAATCAAAATCATAAATACTTTTAGGGAAAATAACCTAGGGTCAATACCATTGGTCCCCAACCCTAATATATCAAAACATATTCACATAAAGAAACATCAAAAAATCACAATAATGTAAGGAACTTTCTCTTCCATTCTTCCAACAAGCCATAAAATTCATGCAGGCAAAATTATCTCAAAAATAGGTCAGGGGGGCGAGTGTGAAAAGAGTCATTACTAGATTCGATTGCACTAAAATTCTATGGGAGGGGTCCTACTATTCTATGCATTTAGGTTTGTTTGGGTTAGTGACCAAAATAAATCCAATGCATACGAGAGAGAGAGAGAGAGAGAGAGAGAGAGAGAGAGAGAGAGAGAGAGAGAGAGAGAGAGAGAGAGAGAGAGAGAGAGAATTGATTAAGGGCACATTCTAGGGTAATCCACTAAACCCCAATTCATCACATAAGTAGTAAGATGCAATACTTATCAAATACTTTACAAGAATGATTATCACATTTCTTGATAGTGAATGTCTTAGAAGTAGATATAATGTCACAAATCATAAAATGGACAAGCTCAATTATTGATTCATATAATTTGGCTAAGTCTAAAATTTCCTAAAACCTCAAAATCTATAATCTTTATTTGAATTCCTAGGCTGCAACCTATCTAGAAAGATACAAGATGTATAAGATAAAATGTGACTTTGAGTATAAGAAAGGAAAATTAGACTTAAATTCTCATTTTATGGTATACCTCAGTGTTGAAATCAGGCCCTGGAGGTCACAATCTGCCTCTCTGGATAAGTTAACTCTATTGTTGTTCATTTTTTCATTACTTCTATGCTCTTGTATCCATGTGCATTTATTCAATGTAGTTACACTTTCATTGATTATAACTATGCATCTATGTAATATACATGAGCTTTTGTATAACTCTATGATACTATGCATTTGTTAAGCATGGTTACACTTGTGTGCAATGTTGTTACACTCATATGTTCTATTGTTGTGATTTTTCTTCCTAAAGATTCACTTTTGTTTCCTATTACTATTCTTTTTTTTTATCAAAGGTTGAACTTGTGTTGAAGGTGAGAGAGAAATTGGTAATGTGCAAAACTGTACATGTGTGTAATATTCCTACACATATGTTCCAAAAGACTAAAAAAAAATAGGTAGGCCATGAATTGAATTCCAAATTCATTTAAATAAAGGAGAGTTCTCGTTGAAAGTCTTGGCTTAGTCACTAGGTTGGAAGCTTTCTTTTATTCCTTATCAAGGGGATTCAATTCCTAGCTTCCCAATTTTACACTCACATCGAACATGAAGCATGAAACATAAACATGGGCATAGACCTAAACATGGACATCTAAGAATACCACCATAACTAGTAGGGACATAATAAACACAAATTATTTCATGTTAGTTTCAGCATAACAGAGAGAGACAAGGAGAGAGGATCATGCCTATTTAGTTTCTTAAGAATGGTTGCAGGTGAAGGCTTTATAAGATTCCAAGAACTCCTATGGTTCCTAGCTTTCTTTATTTTCTTCCTCCTAGAATCCTTGAAATTTTCTTTGTGTAGGTTTCCTTCCCAATGATAATTTTAGACTATAGTTTTTACCTTTAGACTATAGTTTTTACCTAAATTTTCCTATAGTTTTTGTCCAATTATTTCCTATGCTTTTGGGTTCCCAAAAGGGCTCCCTATTTATAGGAGAAGAGAGACATTATGAATGGTTGCAACCATTTGAAATGGGAAACCTACATGGTTTTATTAATTAAATCAACCATTAATTTATTTATTTTTATTTAAATGGCCAACTAGTTTATGGGGTTTCTATGTTGTCATGAACCTCCTACTCAAAGAATCCACATGGTTCATTGGTCAGGTCTCTTCAATCTTACATAAGAGGTCAATTATTTTAATCCTATGCCCTTTTACTACTTTTCATATGTCATCTTATCTACTATTTATAACTTGTAGCTTATTTCTCTTATTAAAGTTCTCAAAGAGTGTGAGTTGTGAGATGATGGAGAGAGGGTTTAGTAGGTGGGAGGTCAACTGTTAAAACTTTAAAGAACATTCTTTAGAGTAATTATTTTTATCTCTTTACTCATTTTCCTTTTAGTTCCTTTAAATTATTATAATAGTATTATTGTCTATTTTATTCTACTTTATTTGTTTGCAAAGATATGTATATATATACATAGTAATTAAACTAAGACTCACAATATATCTAAATTAATGCCACACATACAACTAAAGTAAGTGTATATTTAGTCATGCATATATGTGTGTGCCCATATATACTTGGATAGATAGACTTGAATATAGCATCATGAGATCATATAATTACAATATTAAAGTATCAAGATCAAGATTAGATGTAAAACCACTGGCATAAAAGTCAACTGTCAAAATACCAAATTAGACGAAAGAATCCTTAGAGATCCCTAAATGGTAGTCATTCATCAATTCTAGGATTAGCATTCCTATACATGGTCATGGTTCTATCTCCCATTTAACAACAATTGGTTTGAGTATTTTTAAGGCACACTCGCACCTATGTAGCCAAGTGGAGTCGATGTCTCATACCTGCACACACCTATATCACCAACCAAAAAATTACAATATATATATATATATATATATATATATATATATATATATATATATCATGTGCTTTACTTGTAATGAGGTTGGTCATATTTCTACTAGATGTCCAAAGAAGAATAACAATAGAAGTGGAGACAAATATAGAAGTAAAAGAGATGAGGACAACAAAGATTACAAAGAAAAAGGCAAGAAGTCTTACTAAATTGTTGAAGAGGAAACCAAAGATGGATCTGATGACCATGATAATGAAGAATTGTACGTTGCAATGAAGGATGATTTTGATGAGGATGAGGCAACTGCACTAGTATCTTATGTGAACAAGAGTGACAGATGGATCATTGATAGTGGGTGTTCACATCACATGACTGGAGATAAAAGTAAGTTCATTACCCTTGATTATTATGATGGAAAGAGTGTAAGGATTGGTAATGATGCACCCTATCTAATAAAAGGAAAAGGATCAATCAAACTCATAGAAAAGATCATGTGTGACAATGTTTATTATGAAGAAGGACTTAACTAAAACTTGTTGAGTGTGTAACAACTGAATAGTTTAGGATGCAAAGTTGAGTTTGAGAACAAGATAGCAAAGATCTATGACATTGATGGAAAATTAATTGGAAAAGGTGATTAGACTAGAGATAATCTATTTTATGTTTATATGAATGAGGTTACTTGTCTTGTTGTAGAATTCGATGATGTGTGATTATGGCACAAGAGGTTATGTCATGTTAACTTTGATAACTTAGTGAGCATCAGTAACATGAAAAGAGTTAGAGATTTTCCTAAAATGAATAAACTTGGAAATATGATTTGTAAATAATGTCAGTTAGGAAAGATGACAAAATCTAGTTTTAAAAGTAAGACTCGCACCTCTGAAGAAATGCTAGAAATTGTTCATACTAATTTGTGTGGACCAATTGATGTGCAAAGCTACGAAGGTGAAAAGTGCATTGTCCTATTTGTTGATGATTATTCTAGGATGATGATAGTTATGTTTCTAAAACAGAAATCTAATACTTTCCAAATGTTTAAATAGTACTTAGCTATAGTTGAAAAGGAGATAGGAAAAAGCTTGAAATGTCTAAGATCTGATAGGGGTGGAGAATTTACATCAAATGAGTTTGAGATGTTCTGTAATGATAGAGGAATCAAAAGACAAAATTTTGCACCTAGAACCCCTCCAAAAAATGGAATTGTTGAAAGGGGGAATAGATTCGTAATGGATTATGCTAGGACACTCGTGATGGAGAAGAATGTTTCTTTGAAATACTGGAGAGAAGTTGTAAGTACATCTATCTATATGCTGAACCATGTACAAGTCAAGAAAGGTACTCATTCAACAACTTTTGAATTATGGTATGGATACTCACCTTATGTAAAATAATTTAAGATATTTGGAAGAAAGTGATACATTATTAAGGATTTCAAGAATGGTAAACTAGATGCTAAAAGTGAAGAAGGTATCTTCCTTGGCTATTCCACAAGAAGTAAAGCTTATAAGTGTTTAAATACTAACACTAACAAAGTTGTGGAGAGTGCAAATGTGAATTTTGATGAATATACAAAGGTGCATGAAGCTAAACTTACAAAGGAACCTGAAGAGTACAAATCATTTGTATACCTTTACGAAGGTATGCCTACTGATGAAGATGTTGTAAACCAAGTTGAAAATCAACAAGTTTCTATGACTGCCAAGTCACATCGAGTTGCATTCAGCAGCTGAGTTATAGTCAGGAGCCAAGTAGCAGATAGAAGCTGAGGCACATTCTGATTCTAAGATAAGTGTACATGAAAGAGATGTTGAGTTACTTAATAGAGAAGTACATAGTGATTGTGAAGTTGACAGACCTATTGAAGAAAGAAGAATAGAACCAAGATTGTCAAAGTATGTCAAAAGACATCAACCTATTGCACAAATCATTAGAGATAAAGATGCTAGACCAATGGCAAGGAATGGGCTAAGAAGTGATACATTTTTGTTGAGCATGCATGAGCCTAAGTCAATAATGATGCCTTAAAGAATGGGGGCTGTAGTAAATCTATGAGAGAAGAGATTGATTAGATTGAGAAGAACAAGATGTGGACTCTAGTTCCCAGACTAGAGGACAAGAATGTGATTGAAACCAAGTGGATATATAGAAACAAGTTACATGAGAATGGTGAAGTCGCAAGGAATAAGGCAAGATTAGTTTACAAGGGGTATGCGCAAGAAGAAGGAATAGACTATGGAGAAACATTTGCCCCTATTGCAAAATTGGAAGGACCAAGAACTATGCTTTCTTATTCTGCATACAAAGGTTTCAAAGTTTATCAAATGGATGTGATTGAATGGCATATTAAAAGAAGAGGTTTATATAGAACAACCAGAAGGATTTTTAGATGCTAACAATAAGAATATGGTATGTAGACTACATAAATTTTTATATGGTTTAAAGCAAGCCCCAAGAGCATGGTATGAAAGGGTTCACAATTATCTTGTGAAGATTAGTTTTGAAAAGACTCATGATAATCGTAATCTATACTTGAAGATAGAAGGAGGTAAAAGTATTTTATTAGCTGAAATTTTTGTTGATGATATCATATTTGGAGGTCAAAATACATTATGTAAGGCATTTGCAAATGAAATGAAGAAAGAATTTGAGATTTCTATGTTTGGAGAGATCAAGTTCTTTGTTAGTTTGTAAGTATATCAGATGAAATATGGTATATGCTTCACTCAGTCTAAGTATGTGAAAGTAAATATTGAAAACTTTTGGATTAGAGGATTCAAAAACAATTAGCACTCCTATGGTGACCAAACACAAATTATCAAAGATTGATGATTCTTCTTATGTGAATCAAACTTGTACATGTCTATGATTGGCAAGTTGCAATATGTAGTACATAGAAGACTTGATATGTCATTATCTATTGGGATTTTTGAAAGATTCTCTACAAATCATGAGAATAATTTGATGGCTATTAAGAGAATTATGAGATATCCGAAAGAAGAAAAAGACTATGGTATATACTACAAAAAAAATGAAAAATGTGAGTTGAGAGCCTATACAGATGTTGATTGGGTTGAAAACATTGATGACAAAAAGAACACAAGTAGTGGAGAATTTTTCTTAGGAAAGAGGTTGGTCACCTAGACTAGCAAGAAAAAAAAATTGCATATCTCAATCTACTGTTGAAGCTGAATATGTGGTTGCTGCAGTAAATTATACAAATGTGGTTTGGATCAAACAGCTACTCAAAGGTATGAAGGAGGAAATCATTGAACCTGTGGTACTTTATTGTGATAATAAAAGTGATATAAATATAGCAAAGAACCTTATGATGCACACAAAGACTAAGAACATTGCAATAAAATATCATTAGTTGAGAGAGTTAGTTCAAGATAAAGAAGTGAGCATGAGATATGTGTATACAGAACAATAGATAGTTGATATATTCATAAAATCTTTACCTAAGGATACTCATGAGTATCTTATAGATAAACTAGGGGTGATACCCGTATCCAAAGATACTTAGGAAGCATGAGTAATTCCCTACATCAACTGAGTTGAATGTTTTATCTTAAAACTTGATGTAGTGGATATTACTTTAGAAGCTACCTAAAGTAATGAAGGAACTAAATTAGAAGATTTATAGTCAAATGCAAGGTGATAGAGGGAGAATTCAGAATTGATTATATCGGCATACAAATATGACAAGTCTTTGGCATTGTTGTCAAAGAGGGAAATAGAGTACCTAAAAATAATAGAGAGATATTAGTACTGACATAGTAGAGAGAGATAAAATACCTAAATATAAGAAAGAGGGAGATATAAAAAAAGAGGGAGCAATAAAGGAACTTGACAAAGCTCACATTAACCTATATAGAGGAAGGACATATACTACATTAATAGAGGGAGAAATTTCAAAGATTTATTTTCTTTTTGGTATTGTTGTTGGTATTGGTTTGCCATCAATGCCAAAGAGGGAGATTGTTGATATAAGATTATTTTGAAGTGAAGAACCTGTAATGGAATAGTCATTATTTTGTCAATGATGACAAAGCTGCTACCTCCTGGTGAGACAATTTATTTTTGTTCTGAAAGCTATCATTTAGATGATTGATGAAGAGGATTTGGAAAGAGGATATAATAATAACACCTAGAGAAAGGTTGAGTTATTTGGTATGTAAAAGAAGCACTAAGACCAAGACATTGATACTATAGTGTATTGTTTATCTACTTAAATTCTGAAATGAAATATTACTCAATTGATTGGAAGAAGATCAAGTAAGAAAAGTGTCTATCAAGCCTTGCCAAGTAGTCAGTGCAAGTCAAGTAGAAATCAATTGAAGCCAACTGAAAAATAAGAGGTGTCAAGCAAAGATGAAAAATAGTGCAAGCCAAGTGATTGTTAGTATATGTAAGAGGAGTAAACTAGTGTTGGCCGAGTGAAAGAATAGTATAGATGTTGAGTGATAGAAAACATTGTTAAATTGAAGATTTGATGAATCTAAGCTAACTATTTTATTTTCTTGAATTATGTGAAGTATGTGGAAGATAACAATGATGAGCTGGTGGCATAGAATTCAAGGTAAACCATTATAAAAACCCTCAATAGGCTATATCCTTAACAAAGATCATTTTTCTATTGCTAATCAATAGTTTGATATTTTGTCAAACATTTGGCAAACAAATTATTATCACTCAATAAATAATTCTTTAAAAGTCGTAGCCAGCTGCTCACAATTTTAATAGATTAAGTATTTATCAATTTGGACAAATGAACACCACTTAAAATTTTTAAAGTAATTCTATAATTGATGGCAATGCTACTAATATCCAATTTAAAAATTGACTTTTGGAAATTTACAAGAATGCAATAATGAACTTGGAAATTGATTTCTAAGAAATGAAATATGGATTGCAACTTTCAAGAAATAATCCAATTTACTCGCAAGTTCAAAAATACATGCTCTTTGCTTATAATCATAGGTGCTCTAAACCCTGATTGTTTCCCTCCAATAGTCGATTGCGGCCTTCCAAAAAGTCTAAAATTGCTACCAAATATAGGGATGATAGCCACAGTACATTCCTCTTTAACCACTCCAAATAGTAGACAATAATGGTGTTCCAAATCACAAATTCTCTAGCCATAATGAAATTCCTAGGTATAGTACATAACAGTCAAGAAATTCTATACTTCAACTAAGATAATTATTAGTATTTATTCACAATACCTCAGCTATGAATTACCAAGCACTTCTTAATTCCAAACCCTTATACTTTAGCAAGGGCAAAGAAATCAACAAACTTGGAAACTCTTCACAGTAAACAAAAGAAAATAATCAATCAGATACTTTACTCATCAGATGGGCTCATATTTATAATCTTCCGATGGCACAAAGTTTCCCAAATGAAAGTCACTTAAGAAACTTCCCACATACAACATTAAACCATAATAAAGTGTCATTATAAACTAATTTATTAATTGCTTTTGGCTCTAAAAAATACCCTTTCCATCATAACTTCAAATTATGACATGTAAGGCCACTGTTTCTTGTTCCCATGATTTAAAACTTTTCTTTCTAGTTCCAATGAGCTATGATACTAAGGTGACCAACCAACAACACTAACAAAAATAGCAACCTTAGTGTATTTAGATGAATAGTAATAATAATTCACCCGTCATGCAAAAACAATTGAAAAAGCATCAGAATCAAAATTTGACAACACCAAAGTGATCCTAATGATGAAAGATGATGAATGAACCTAATGAGATGATTTACTATAAATAGATGGTCCCTCCAAGATTCTTGGAGCCCAAATTAGAAGCATGAAATAAAAACTAAGAGCATCCTCCAACTTGTCTGACTCAACTCAGCTCATTGGAACCAACATATTGGATTACTATAAATAGTAAGCCCCTCAAATGGAGCCAAAACACACCATAGACTATTGGAAAGCCTATAACCACACAACTAAGACCCTCAAATTCTATTGTTAGCTCACGAGGTTCGTGATGGTGACCTAACCTAGCGAACTACATGAACTTGCTAAAAATGGGACATTACATTCCCCCTTCCCTAAGATTGCTTGTTTGCAAGCAATCTTGGAGCAAAATGGACATCACAATCCACTTGGATCCTAAAGGTAGAACTGTATACTATCCCTATTGTGTACAAACAACTCATGTAGCACCAACACCCAAATAAAAAAAATCAACATCAGAATCATCTAAAAATTGACTTGAGGTGCTGATGAAGGCATCAACTCATTGAAACTCAACACAACTGAAATACCAACTCTGTCTGCACCTGAGTTCCCATTAAATTGATAATTACACCCAACTACACTATGGAGATGGTAACAACTATAGGTACCTGAATCACTAACACCAACTCCAACCTTGACCAAAATGTCTGGGGTGTGTATATACTGCAAGAAATTGTCAATCCCATCTGCAAAAAATGGTGATAACCCATCTTGTAATGGATGGTACGAAACTAGAGCCAACCCACACCAACGTGAAACCAAGTCCTCTGCCTATGGGTCAAAAGAAAAATGATGAGCATTCCTCATAGTGTAATGCCAATAAAAACTCCCAATCTTTGTCAAGGGCTCATCGTCATCAAATTAGGAATCAGAAGATGGCTCCAATCTTTGGCTTTGAACTATTGGTCAAGCAGGAATCCTTTGGAAATATAAGGGGAGTAACTAAGAGGGGAGGTGTGAATCAGTTAATACAAAAATATATTCAAGATCCCTTAGATGTCAATACATAATAATCTCTAAACTAAACTCTATTGATGCTTATTAAACACACTAAAAATGTTGTAACTCAGTAAATGTTGAGAATGCTTGGAAAAAACTTAACATGAAAATCTTAAGATGTTATCTGTGATTACTTATTACTTTAACTTAGTGGCAAACATAAGAAAAATAGCATGAACACTTTTGACACCAAGATTTAACATGGAAACCCAATTTGGGAAAAACCACCAATTCCAACTAGTTACTGATTTTCACTCTTCTGAAGTGAGCCTTGTTGGGAGCCAACCCTATTTAGTAGACACTGACTCAGAAATGATTTTCCTCTGTTAAACAAGTGAACTCAGTTAACACTACATACTCGCAAATTTTTTTTGGTAATCAAGTGAGCTTAGTTAACACTGGTTCCATCCAATATTTCCTTCATTAACCAAGTGAGCTCAATTAACACTAATCTTTCGAAGACTTTTCTTTGATGCCCAAGTGAACTCGATGACACTGTCTTCTGAGCTAGGAAAACTCTGGATCACTCGATAGACACAAAAAGTTGTCTTCAATGCTCAAGTGAGCTCGACATGCACTGACTAGTAATCATATGATATTTTGTGTAACATCAACAATATTTCCAACTATTGGGACTCAAAATTGAAGCCCTAATTTTGAGTACCATTGAAAAATTTGAGCCTTATAAGCACTTTTTAATGCATGTGTACCCGGTTATCCTTTTGAGGCCTAAGTAGTGTTTAATGTTTCGAACACCTTGCATTTAGTACATCTATGTGTTCCATAAAGATAAAGTTCCATTATGAGCCATTCCATGAAGTTTTGTTTTGAGAAATGCCTAAATCTGCATTTTTGCTTGTGTCAAACAACGACTGGAGTTTGTGTTTGCAATTGAATATCTTGCACCTAGTAATGTTTCATGACTCTCCACTTTGAGAATATTTAGTGTCCATACTAGAGAACCTATGTTTTAGATTTTGAGTCATTTGGAATTTGTTTGACTAGGTTTTGAATCCCTCAAAGTTGGTTATTTATTATTGTCATGTTGATGTTAATTGATCAAAAATTTTGGAGGCCCTATTTGATTTGTTATAACTTTGACTCAGTTGACCAAAATGAGATAAATCCTTTTGTATTACATTCCAGAGGTCAAAGAATTATTATGTTTCTAATTTGAGCTTATGAAAAATCTATTTGATCAGTTTTTTAACATGATTCCATATGCAATTTGTAACTTTTACTAGTGTCATAAAGTGCATATTAGTCGGTACCCCTATTTGTGATATCATATCTCTAAATCCATTTTAGGTGAGATCAAATTGATTGTACCATTGTGTTGTACTCTAAAAATACTTCAAGTGTGCCAATTTGTAAACCTTGACGAATCTGTCTGGACACTTTTCCAGTTCCATTCTATTTGCAAAAACAACTTTTCTGCCAGTGTTTCCAGTTTGCAAATTTGAGTATCCCACTTTGACCACTCGCCATTTTCAACCTGCTATTTTTCATGAGCCCTAATAATATATTTATATTTTCCTCATGACAGTGAACAATGCCCTAGTTTTTGTTTCCCCAAGTGTTAGTTTTCCCTATTTTCAAAGCCAAATATAAACGTGTTTTATGGTTTTCTAACTTGTTTCCTTGTAGGCAATTCTGAGAAGGCAATTTCAATAGTCAAACTCTTTTGATTGAGAATTTTTCATGAGACAAGATTTGATAGAGTGCAAGAATGTGGAATAGAGAATTAGTCTATCGGTTCCCAGAGCCCAATGCAGTGTTTGGATCAGTTTTTAAGGCCAGCCAAAGGACCCCTTTGTACTAAGTTGACAATTTGTAGAAAGAGGTTGAAATGAGTTCCAAAGTTTTGTTCAGTGGTTGAATTTTTTTTGAATCAGTATTAGGCAATCAGTGAATCAATTTGAAGGATCATGCATTTGAAAACAAAAAAATTAGTCAGACCCACCTTGGGGCTCGACTAAATGATATTAGACTGGTAAGGTATACTGGGGATTAAATTTTTCTAAAGAGAAGGATTATATGATTGTAATCATTATAAATTTTAATATGAATGCATGTCATTCACGAAGTATGTGAAGAAGAAAATATATATGGAATCGCGACTAGCATGCTAGGTGATGATAAAGGAGACTTTGTGGGTACTGCTACTCATAAGATCAAATTGGGGAAGCTTATTGGGTGTTTTTGTTAGTTGCAACTGTGTTTTGGCAACATCTAAGGATCTAAGAAAGGAAAAGCTTTCTAATACAGAATGTGCACATAGTTTGCAACTTGTTGATACTAGAGGTCATCACCTTTGTCATTTTATCTTAGACTAAGCTTGAAGAAGTCTGAAAGCCAAGTATTGAGTACTTTCCAATCAATTTTTATAAAAGAAATGTGACTTGGTAAGAGGAATGGATTCTCAAGAGTTTCCTCATTGATCTTTAAGAAAATTTCAACTATGAAAATTTGTTGGAGCATGACTCTATGCATGGTAAACTAATTCCACAGTATGGAGAGGAGAACCCACCATAATGTTTGTTAGTTCTTGGGATTTCAGTTGAAGTCATAGTAGCTCCTGGAGTAACAGATTCCAAATTAAGGAAAGTGTTTGATATTATTCTATTCAAGCTTATAGGGAGGCATTGATCCTCTAGCATCTGAGGTGGGATTTGTAGTAAGAGAGGCAGCCATTAGAACAAACATTCCCATAAGCAGGGCATGCAAATCTCACAAGCTGTGTAAATCTAATAAAGACTCCAAATGAAATTTTGCAATGCTTTAAAAGAATCTAAATTCCCAATGATCAAGAATAGATTAAGAATCATAAGAATAAAAAGACCACAATTAGGGATATAAAACTCATGTTTATAGGATGCATTTAATTATCGATTGCTAATAGTTAAGATAGAAATAGAAATCTCTTCCAAGAAAAGTGGAGGAAATAAATAGGGATCCCTTCATATTTGATTACATCATAGGAAGATATAATTAGAGCAAAGAATATTTTTAAAATAGTAAGCAGAGGCCTTCCACACCAAATAAGGAGGAGAAAGCATGGGGGAGTCTAGTGGAAGCAGCACAAAAAATCACAACAAATGATATGAGGAAACCTTGGCAGAGTATAAGGGAAGACACAACAAGGAAGCTAACCCCACATCCAATGGGTTAAGCAAAGTCCCAAGCCCCACATAAGAGGTAAGTGTGAAGCTCCACACCATTAGGGAAATCCACAAAGACAAAAGCCACAACATGCAAGGATGTAATAAATTTCATCAAAGCCTCACTTTCATTTGGAAACTGGTGATGATGAAAGATTTGTAACTTGTCAATTGTTGGACAACGTTTTCCTATTTTGGATGAGAATTGCATGAGGATGATAGCACTTTCATTGCTGAATGTAATTGTCAAGCTCTTGCCTTTACACAGGGATGTGGATAAGGTGAATGAAATAGTTGAAGCTTACAAACAAGCTTTGGACCTCATGTCTTTTGTCGATTACTGTGACTCGGAGAATCCAACCACTTTAAATGTGCCCAAAGTTATCAACATTGAAGCTGCATCATTTTTTGATGGAACATTTGAGCATGAAATGTCTAACACAAGTTTTAAAATAGGCATGGATGATTGGGGCGATTTCTACTTTTCAAATAGATGATTTGGTTGCCAATTCATTCCTTCCACAGAAGGGTAGATCACATTGTGTCTTTGATTAATTATCTCACATTGGGGATGGAGATGTGTTTTTAGTATTTTAAATAGTACATTACTCTCATTTCATAATTTCTTTGAGACAAGTGCCTTTTGAAGCAAGAGAAAATGCTTGGTGGGACCTGTGGATGCCATCCAGTTGGAGATGACAGTGCAAATTTTGAAGAAACATGCAAAATAGAGTGATGACATCAACAATGATGGGGCAATAGATGAACCAATTGTTGAATGACATGTGGCGACCTGTGGATGAACCAACAGATGACAAGTGGTGAGATGTGCTCCGGTTGAGCACAAATTACAGAGATGCTGACGTGGCATGGGGGACGCATGTCACAAAGGTGGATCCCTACTTGCATAATTAGTAGCTACTAGCTATAATGCAAGGAAATGACTAGGGCCCCAGTCGGAGGTGATGTGGTGGTTTGGTCAGCATTGTGATGTGGCAATCCAGTGGTAGTCAAAGAGAAAATAAGGAGCTGACACATAGTGATGACATGTCAACCAATCAAAGGGTTCCACATGGCACTCGGGTGGACAATGGCATGGAAAACACTAACCAATGACATGTTGCCACATGGAAGAGGTTGTCAAACTGAGTTGACCCAAAATGCATAGGTAGGGCAATTTTTTTTTTTGTTAAATATCAATTTTTAAATTATTTTTCAAGAAAGCTCTTGTGCAGAGTTTTAAATTTAAAAGGATATAAGCTAAGGTTTAGACTTTAGAATCTTTTAAATTTTTGAAAAATAAAAGTGCATACCAGAGACCATGTACAGGGGGCATATTTTTCAAAATGGTATTCTATGCATTTTTGATAAGCTAATATAGCAATATTATATATCGCCAGAACCGAGAGAAGACAAACTTTCCATTTCTAAGTTTGTTTTCACATAGGAAGCCATCTACCCAAGTTATACAAGGTTTTGTCCCAGATTCTCAACTTGCAACCACATTCAGGTATCAAAGTTTAGTTATGATTTCTAGTAGGGCAATGAACTGAATGTGCATAAAAGGTAGTAAAAATATAGTTATGGATCAGTTTGGTCACTTTCAAGTCATTTAAATCCAATTTTTATCAAAATTCCATGATGCATTTCAGATATTTTTTTGACAAAAGGGTTTTCATCATTCATATGAGATATTTCCAAGTTGGTTATAGAATAATGATGAAAACCAAATCAAATTTCATGGTTAGAAAGATGTAAGAGGTTTTACAAGTACAAAAGATGGAGATTCAAGAGGACACATGTCATCTTCAGATTAGATTTTGGATTCCATTTTTTCCTCTATATCTTTCTCTTTCTCATCCTTTATAGGGGTTGGTTCCATTTTTGGGAGGAAAAATTGCTCACTATTATGATACCATGTGTGTTCCAATCTTGAGTTTTCTCAAATTTTTGAAATTGGGGTTCCAGTTTTGATGTGTTCTCATCACTATGATACCACATTCTTTAGCATATTTTCTCTTGTATGAACAACAATAGTGAAGATAATATAGATAGTTTCGATCTGTTAGGCATTTCTATGTTTTAATTTCATGCATTTGAATGTATAGTTTCAAAGAAATGAATACAAATGAGCAGAATCTCTTTAGTTTCATTTTGATTCTCATCTCCTATCTCTGTAATCTGCAATCTTATGTGGTTCAAGGAAAAAGAACTGAGACCCATTTGCATCCCCTTAAGGTTGTATGCTTGATATATTTTGTTGTTGGAACAAAGGACCAAGTAAATGCTTGATGTGTTTGATAGGATTGCTGGTTATTTGAGAAGGATACTTCATAAGAATGAGATCTTTATGAACACTGATATCTGATTTACAAAGTGGTAAGGCATATCTTATATCTAGGTGTATGAAATAACTTGTTCATACTATTGCATATTTGGGTTTTTTTTGAAATCAATATCATTAATCAAATGCTTTTCCCTTTAATGTTGAAGAGCTAAAAAGTGTTACCCTCACTCAGCTTGTGGATTTCATAGAGTTGCAATTTGCTATTGCACATCTTTGTTATTGGATAAGTATAGGAGAAATAAGGGTTTTATCTACTTTTTTTAGATTCAATATATGCTTTGACAGCTGGTATCATATAAAGAATCTAAAGGTCCACCTGCTTAGGTTTTGCAGAGCCTGAAGTAGAAGAAGGGTCAAGCCTTATAGTTGGCCTAGTGTCTAAAAGGGTATGTTGAAGATGGGATGTAGGTTTCCCTAGATGATTCTTGTTCTCATCTAGGTAATTTGGAACCATATTATTTCAAAACACCAACACCAACAATCTCCCTCTTTAGTATTGATGGCAACACAATATGTCATAGCACAATGAAATTTTTAGAGCAAGAATAAAGTAAGGAATTATCCTTAGTTTTATTTTGATTCTCATCCATGAGAACTCCCTCTTTTAGGGTGAACTCATTTTGCCTTCAGTTTCTCCCTATGTCAGAAAGCTTCTTCTAATAGCAAACTCTGCCAAGTTCTCTCTCTTTGACATTTCTTTCTCTTTTTCTTTACAAAATTTCTATAAGATAGCAATCGTCTGCACAAAATTTCTATGAGATATGACATCAAACTTCTCCCTCTTTGACATCTCATGCAAAAGACAATGTTTAGTGAATATTAATGTACCTCAAGTACTGATTCATTTGCAATATGCCCTTGGTAATATTGCACCAACTAAATGATTTTCAACAATGCTTTCGTTGATGCATCACTAAACTTCATTTAGTGAGCTTCAGATAGGGGAATGACCCCTAGCTTACCTCTTAGATATAAAAATGCATCCTTAGAGAATGGCTTGGTGAATATGTCTACAATTTGTTCTTTTGTATTTACATATTCCAATCTGACTTCTTTATCTTGCACCAATTCTCTCAAGAAATGATATTTTATGGCAATGTGCTCTGTTTTGGTATGCATCACTGGATTCTTTGCTATATTGATTACACAGGTATTATCACATCATATGACTATTAGATCCTTGATTTCTATCTTCATACATGTCAATAGTTGTTTGAACCAAACAATATTAGAACAATTGACTGTTGTTGCCACATATTATGCCTCTATTGTGGAATAAGAGATACAATTTTGTTTCTTGCTTGTCTAAGACACTAGTCTTTTACCAAGAAAGAATGCTCCACCACTGGTGCTTTTTCTATCATTGGTACTTCCTACCCAATCAGCATCTATGAATTCTTTTAAGTACAAATTGCCTCCTATCTTGTACCATAAACTATATTCTTCAGTACCTTTCAGATATCGAATGATTCTTTTGACTTCCATCATGTGATTTTCTTTGGGATTTGCTGAGAATCTTGCCACCATACCAATAGCTAATGCAATATTAGGCCTTGTGTGCACTACATACTGCAATTTTATAATCATTGATCTTTATGTGGTCTAATCTACATCTTTGGAATCATCATTTTTGGAAAGCTTATGTCTAGTAGACATAGGAGTTCCAACTAGTCTTGAGTCTTCCATTCCAAATTTCTTTAATATCTCATTAATATATTTAGATTGAGTAATGTTGATACCATCTTTCTTCTATTGAATCTACAATCCAACAAAGAATTTTATCTCACCAAACATAGACATCTCAAATTCTTTACTCATTTCTTCCGAAAATGCTCTACACAAGTCATCATTTCCTATGAATAAAGTATCATCAACAAATATTTCTACCAACACAATCTTCTTATCTGGTTCTTCTTTGATATACAGACTACTATTATCATTTGTTCTTTGAAAACCAATTTGTATCAAGTAGTTATGAAGTCTTTCATATCGAGCTTTGGGAGCTTGCTTAAGACCATATAATACCTTGTGTGATTTGTAGACCATGTTCTTTTTATAGGATCTACAAAACCTTTAGTTTGTTCAATGTGGACTTCCTCATCAAGAATTCTATTCAAGAATGCAAATTTTACATCTATTTGATAAAATTTAAATCCTCTATGACCTACATATGCTAGTAAAGTTCTAACACCTTCTAATCATGCAACAGGAGAAAAAGTTTCAGCATAATCAATACCTTCTTCTTGAGAATAGCCCTTACATACCAACCTTTCTTTGTTTTCGAAAACTTTTCTCTCTTCATTTAGTTTATTTCTAAATACCCATTTTGTGTTAATTACATTTTTATCCTTGGGTCTAGGAACAAGAGTCCAAATTTTGTTCTTCTCTATCTATTTTATTTCTTCATTCATTGCTTCAATCCAACTTTCATTTTCCAAAGCATATTTAACATTTCTAGGTTCAAATTCAGCAAGTTAACATGTACCTTTTAATTTCCTTCTTGTCATTATTCCATCTGATTTGTCTCCAATGATCTCATCAGGTGCATGATGTCTTCTAATATCTTGCTAACACAAGTTCTTTATATTTGGAGTGTGTTTCACTAATTTCATCATGACCTTTAATATCAAGCTTAGGTCCCATTGTTTGTGACTTGGGTCCATTAGACTCAGTTTGCTCTAGCTCGATACCTTCTGACTACAACTTGGGTCCTTTAGACTGTGACTCAAGTTGCACTATCTACAACTGAGTACTTGTTGGAGATTTTGGGGACTTAGGAGGTGAAACCTCCTTTCTTCTATAATTCTCAAGCTCTTTGTTACTTTCTTCTTCACTCCTTTCTACAAAGCCATTAATTCTCATATGCACACTTTCTATGATTTTATGAGTAGAAAAATTCAAACACTTGTATGCTTTACTTTTGTAAGAATATCCTAGGAATATTATTTCATCACCTTTGACATCAAATTTTTCTTTTTTATATTCTTTCAAGATATAATGTTTGCTACCAAATACTTTCAAGTAACTTACATTAGGTTTGTAGCCATACCATAGTTCATAAAGAGTTTGATTTGAGTCTTTCTTCAGTTGTACTCTATTCAAGATATGAACTTCACTACTGATAGCTTCCTTCTACTATGTGATTACAACTTTCTTTTCTATCATCAATGTTCTTGCACAATCCATAATGGATTTGTTCCTTCTTTCAGCTATACCATTCTTCTTTGGTGTACTAGGGTTGATACTTGTCTTTTAATTCCTTTTCCAATGCAAAATTCATTGAATTCATTGGAGATGAATTTAGAACCTCTATGTGATCTCAAACATTTCAATTTCTTTCCAATTTCTTTTTTTGCTCTTGCCAAATACCACTTAAATTTTTGAAAAGCTTCTGATTTTCCTTTAGATATATTACAATCATCATTCTAGAGCAATCATCAACAAAAAGAATGAAAAAAATTTCTCCACTATAACTTTCTATTCCAATAGGTCCACATAAGCCTATATGCACAAGCTCTAAGTCTTCTTCAGAATAATAGTTCTTGCTTTTGAAACTAGTCTTTCCCATCTTACCAATTTGGCAATTTTTGCATAGACTCATATCAGGTTTCTTCAAGCTAGGAATACCTCTTACTCTTTTATGTTTGCTTATCTTAACTAGATTATCAAGGTTTACATGCCATAATATTTTGTGCCATAACTAGCTTTCTTGTACTTGAGCAATAAAACATGAACTTTCATTGAGATCAAGATAAAATAGATTACCTTTTCTTTGTTTGCCAAATCCAACCAGATTTCCTTTTCCATCCAAAAGTTTGCCCTTTCCATTCATAAATTCTACCTTGAATCCAATGTTATTCAATTGTGCCACACTTAGTAGATTATTCTTTAGTCCTTTAACCCAATAAGCATTATCACATATAAGTTCATTGGTTAAAGAAATACATCCTCATCCTTCTATGCAATAGGGTTCATTGTTTCCAAATCTTACACTACCAACATCATAACATTTCATATGCTCAAACTTTATTGTCTCTAGTCATATGATGTGAGCAACCACTATCAATAATCCATGTATCATTTTTCTAACATGAGAGATAAGTGCCATCTTATCTCCTACATCATCAAATTCATCTTTTACATAAATATATATGATTTCATCTTCATTGCTATCAGAATCTTTAGCCATAAAAAAAGATTTCTTACCTTTGTCCTTGTGGTCCTTGTAGTTTTTGAATTCCTTCTTCCCTTTTTACTTATTACTTTTTTTTCATCCTTAATTTTTTTGTTTGGGCACCTAGCAGCAATGTGACCAACTTCTTCACAAGAAAAACAGATTAGAGGAATCTTACCTTTGTATTTTTCTCTATCTTTGGAATATTTCTTTGCAAGTAGGGCTTCAACAACTTTAAGATCATTGTCAAAACTTTTTTCTATTTATCCTTCACTTCCTAATTGATTGGCCTTTGATTTCTTACTCTTTTTCTTTAGTGAGAGTTTGGCTTCAAATGTAGACTCAATACCTTTGAAACTAGGACCATGGTTGTCATAATTATCCAACTCAAAAGCTATCAATCTTCCAACTAGAGCATCCAAAGTTATGTTGCTATTTGGATCACATCTCATCTCTTGAATAGCTAACACTTTGATTGCATAAATAGGAAGAAGGGTTCTGAGTACCTTGCTTACAACTATTTTGTCATCAATGTCTCCTCCAGATGCTTTGATTGCACTCACACTTGCTTTGATTCTTTCCACATATTTTGCAATGTTCTCATCTTCTCTCATTTTCATTTGATAAAATTGACCTCTAAGACTTTTTGCTTTGGCTCTTCTTACATTGTCATCTCCTCCATAGATATCTTTCAATTTGGTCTACATTGCATGAGTTGTTTTGTAGTCTTTTACTTCATCAAATTCATCATCACTAAGAGCAGATGCAATATTAACCATCGTGATGTTATGATTCTTCTTTTCAACTAATAATGTTCTAGTAGGAGTCTTGTATTTGGTATCAAGATACTTACAACCTAAATCACTGATAGTTGCTAGATGTAATCTCATAAGTGCTTGACATGCTACAAAGTTGTCTCTATTCAACTTGGGAATCTCTCTTCTGTAAGACATCTTGATCTTTAGCTTAGGTCCTTGAAACCTTCTCTACAAGCACCAAAAGCTCTGATACCAATTGTTGGAAATATAAGGGGAGAAACTAAGAAGGGAGGGGTGAATCAGTTACTACAAAAATATATTCAAGATCCCTTAGATGTCAGTACAAAATAATCTCTAAACCACACTGAAAATGCTATAACTTAGTAAATGTTGAGAATGCTTAGAAAACACTTAACATAAAAATCTTAAGATGTTATTTGTGATCACTTATTACTTTGACTTAGTGGCAAACATAAGAAAAATAGCATGAACACTTTTAACACCAAGATTTAACGTGGAAACCCAATTTGGGGAAAACCACCAATTGCAACTAGTTACTAATTTTCACTCTTCTAAAGTGAGCCCTATTAGGAGCCAACCCTATTCAGTATACACTAACTTAAAAATGATTTTCTTGTGTTAACCAAGTGATCTTGATTAACACTACATACTCACAAAGTCCCTTTGGTAACTGAGTAAGCTTGGTTAACACTGGTTCCATCCAATATTTTCTTCATTAACTAAGTGAGCTCGGTTAACACTCATCTTCCACAAACTTTCCTTTGACGCCTAATTGAGCTTAGTAGACACTGCCTTTTAAACTAGGAAAATTCTAGATCACTCAATAGACACAAAAAACTATCTTCAAAGCCTGAGTGAGCTTGGCATGCACTGACTGGTAATGATATGACATTTTGTGTAACATCAAAGACAATACATAAATAATCAATTGTTCCAGCAAAATCTAGGCAACCCTCTCAACAAACCCAACCTTAAAATCCCTATGGGGAAGCATAGTAGATAGAATCTCTACAATCTTTCCCACCAACCTCTAAATAGCATGAGAGCCTCAGATGAGAGTACCCTTAGACACTTTGTATTAATCTTCCCTCAAATTCAAACTCTCCAATAGATACTCCATGAAGGACTCTATGGAGTAGAAATTATATGTGGAAGCATCCACCTGTGACCCACAGCTGATCCCTCTAAAAATGCAACACTACCAATTGTCCAATGCTATTAGGTGTATGAGATGAGGAAATAGATCTGCTTCTAGAAAAAGGAAGCAAATCAACATGAGAGCCCAACTCCACTGATACTCTCATCTCTACTACACCTATATCCTAGACAGATGTTTTGGCCACATCATCACATCCATCAAAGAAGAAAAATCACCACCAACCTTAATATGCAATTGAATTGGATCTAGGGCTGGTGTGGTCTAAACATGCTCCAACTCTACGGTCACCTCATCCAATTGTGATTGTGACTCCTGAAGAGCCAACTGAGTACACTGAAGAGAGTCCACAGTCACCTCAAGCTCTTGGGTGAGCTCCACCACCTCCTCCTCTTTCTCTAACAATGTCTCATGATAGGTGCTACCCCACTCTAGAAGGTAATCCTAGTTAGAAACTAATTGAGAGTAACTATCCTTCAAGAGCCTCTCAAAGCATATGAACCTCTGCTAGGGAAAGACTACTATTACTATGCTCATCTAACATAGGAGCACCCCAACTAGATGTAGCTAGCATCTGACGAATAGTATCATAATGCTCAAGAGCTAAAGAAATGTCATTATCAATCACCTTTAGTTGACAAGTCACATGATGCCTTTGTAACCCCTACCTCCTATGCAAACTCTTTGTCTCACTAATTGCACTATGATAGGAAACTGAATCAGAACTACCAACCATAAGATCACTCATTACATGTATGCTATTGACCTTGCACAACTCTACATCCAAGATACAAATACTATGTACCTCAGTAAACTCCTCATCTGAAGAAATGGAAGCCCTCACAATATCAATATCCCCACATGTCTCAGCTTCCACCTCAAAGGATAGATCCTGTAAGCACTGATCCTATGACCCATCCAAAAGCTCCTCCAAGTCATCAGCTAATACCTGGTAAGGGATATCATACCCGATGCAACTCATAGCATCATCAAATGTATCATCAGATGTGTCCATACTATTTGCATCCACATCTATTGACTCCATTGTAACATACAAATCACCAACATCATAGATGGGTGAGTCCATACATGCATTGGTCCCACCTAAGGAAGCATCTGCCACCTACACTAGAGAAACACTATTGATAGCTGACATATAAGTCTTCAATAGAAACTCCCTCCTTGGGAGAGTCTGAACAATCAGTGACAGCTACATCATCAACTGCTTTCGAGCTAATTGTAGCGACTACTTTGGGAGCCTCAACCTGTTGAAGCTTAGTGCTGCTATCTACCATAGGCACTAACATATCCACATGTCACTATGAAATATGCCCATCGTCATCATTGTGGATAGGACTAGAAGGTATTGTACTAAATATAGGTACATTTTCATCATGAACACATGTTGGGGAAAACTCAAGCTTCCTCCCCTGCAACCTCGATGTCAGCCTCCTAAAGGAAAAAATCACATACATCGCTAGCCTCTCAACTATCGTTGGATTTGACAAACTCTCTGCTAGTTTGTGTTGATGAAGCTTAAGTTTCTCCATACTCTCCTACAAGGAATTCATTTTGATGCTAACTTCCTCATTACTCCACTGACTTCTAGAATTGTCAGTCCTATGTCTATCCATAGTTGGAGAAATTAAACTGTTGGTCACTCTAGGAATCAAATATGAAAATCTTTGAAGGTAGCACTGAGAAAAATAAAAATTGAGCCCAATTCTTGTAGGCTGGTAGGAAATCGTTTTGATACCACTGTAAAAACCCTCAATAGGCTATATCCTTGACAAACACCAATTTTCTTTTGCTAATCAACAGTTTGATATTTTGTCAAATATTTGGTAGGCACATTATTATCACTCAATAAATAATGCTTTAAATTCATAGTCAGTTGCTCACAATTTTAATAGATTAAGTCTTTATCAATTTGGACAAATGAACACCACTAAATAATTTAGAAGTAATTCTATAATTGATGGCAATGCTAATAATATCCAATTTAAAATTTGACTTCTAGAAATTTACAAGAATGCAATAATGAACCTAGAAATTGACTTCTAATAGATGAAATATGGATTGCAGCTCTCAAGAAATAATCCAATTTACTCTTAGGCTCAGAAATGCATGCTCCTTTCTTATAATTGTAGGTGCTCTAAAACCTGATTGTTGCCCTCCAATAATTGATTGTAGCCTTTCACAAATTTTGAAATTGCTAACAAATACAGGGATGACAACCATAGTACAGTCCTCTTAAACCACGCCAAATAGTAGACAACAATGGGATTCCAAATCACAAATTTTCTAGCCACAATGAAATTCCCAAGTATAGTACATAACAGTTAGTAAATACTATACTTTAATTAAGATAATTATTAGAATTAATTCACAATACCTCAACTGTGAATTACCAGGCACTTCTTAATTCCAAACCCTTATACTTCAACAAGGGAAAAGAAATCAGCAAACTCAAAAACTCTTCACAGGCAATAAAAGAAAATAATTAATCATATGCTTTATTCATCAAATGGGCTCATATTTATAATCCCCAAATGGCACAAAGTTTCCCAAATGAACTTCACTTAAGAAGCTTCCCACATACAACATTAAATCATAATAAAGTGTCATTATAAACTAATTTATTAATTGCTTTTGGCTCTAAAATGACCCTTTCCACCATAACTTCAAATTCTGACATGTAAGGACATTGTTTCTTGTTCCCATGATTTTAAAAAAATTGTCCTAGTTCCAAAAAGCTAAGATATTGAGGTGATCAACCAACAACACTAACAAAAATAGCAACCTTAGTGTATTTAGATGAATAGTAATAATAATTCACTCGTCTTGTGAAAACAACTAAAGGAGCATCATAATCAAAATCTGACAACATTAAAGTGATCATGATGATGAAAGATGATGAATGAACTTGACGGGATGACTTACTATACATGGACGCTCCCTCCAAGATTCTTGGAGCACAAACCAGAAGCTCAAAATAAAAATTGAGAACATCCTCCAACTCCTCTAACTTAGCTCATCTCGTCAAAACCAACAGATTGACTTACTATAAATAGTAAGCCCCTCAAACAAAGCCAAACCACACCATAGGCTGCTAGAAAGCTTATAACCACACAACTAAGACCCTCAAATCCTATTGTCAGCTCATAAGAGTCGTGATGGTGAACTAACCTGGCCAACTACATAAACCTACTAAAAATGGGGACATTACAACCATTTTGAGGCAAATTGAAGGAAGATTGTAGAAGAAGTTTCTAGAGGAACCAAATGTTATTCAAGTTCATCTTTAATCTATTTTTAGATCATTCAACACTTTTTCTATTTAGAAATTATATAACAATTGAAGAACATTTTAGTAACCCATTGGTATTGGAGCACAAGTCTAGGTTGTATGAATGATTAACATCTTTCTACTTGGAGATAAAGATTGTGGGGTGCCTATTCTACAAGTTTACTCAACATACAATAGTGACCTCGTCCCTTTCTTATTGCGCATTTTCAAAATATTTCAATATAGTGGATGGGATAACCAAGAAACATACCACCATTACTACTAATTAATTATACTCAACCAATTAAAAATTGTGTCCCTTTATTTTCAATATTTTCACCAAAAGTAAATCAGTTGAAATAGAATTAAATGTTTTTGAATTAAAAAGCAGCCAAACAAGGGGGTTGGCCCTTACAAGAAAGTTGCTAACAACCAACATTATCACCACACAAAACTACTCTCTACTATTGTCAATTCAAAAACAACATACAAAGTAACATAAAAAAAGTCATACCAGGCATCAAACTAATATTGCCTATAATCGTTCTACTAAAACTAAAAAAGTTTGTCAACAAAGGTAGAGACACCTTAAACCAAACTAAGTTCCATTACCAGCAAAACATAAAACAAAGGAAACCAAAGAGGGGCAGGCCCTAATTGGGTTGCTTGTCGTCCTTCTGCTTAAGGATAATTTTAGCCTAATCCTCAACCAAGAAGTCAAACAACATCCTAGAGTCTTCATTAGTCAAATCCCCCTCCTAGTTCTCTTTCAGCAGGTGCAGGGTAGTGGTCGCTACGTGTGTCACTTTAATAGTAAATTTAGCCAAGAGTCTCACCCTCTCTTCCATGGGGTGCACTCTCTCCCTCCACTCATTGTCAACCCGCTCACGAGTCACCTCAGGGACCTCCTGCTTCCCACTCAGACTACCATCCACCAAGCCTTTGTCAATAACCTGCAAAACAAGGGGGTTAGAAGTAACCATTTCCTTAGGTGAGACCTTGACAGGGGAAGACACCATCATGGGGAGTGGGCTCTTTCCATTGTGTCGGGAAACTGGTCTTGGGTCATAGAATTAAAGGTTACTCACATTATGATCTTCTTTTCTAATAATAAATACTCATGAATAAAGAAAATACCATTTTCATTTTCACATAACTAAAAAGATAATAAGTAACAATAACTTATGTCATTTCGAAATTACACTTTATTTCAAGAAGTATTGACTGATTTGAACCACCACTTGCTACCTACCTATAAAATGAATAGGATTCATAGAAAAAAATATTGTCTACCGACATAAGTATTAAACAATACTCATATTATAAACTTTTCTAATTTTAATATCTATAAATATCAATAATGAAGAAAATAATTGTCATATATCTAATAAGAAAATAACTACTAATAAAGTTATCTCAAAATTACTATTCATTTAAAAAATAATTGAATTTTTAAAGACATGCAATCAAAATTACTATTCATTTAAAAAATAATTGAATTTTTAAAGACATGCAATCAGCCACTTGATATCTATCAATATAATATATTGATACAAATCTCAATTCAACATTACCTACATTATGACCTCGAGTTCCAATATTGAATACCCATTTATTGAAGAAAATGACATTTCCATTATCATACAAGAAAATAAAATCTCAAAGTTACTATATAGTTGAAAACCTCTTCAAATTCTTCAGTGTCTTTGAAGATGTACAACCAATGGTAGTCACCCACACAATAAAAGAACATGAATAGGATTGTGAGGACCATTTAGTGTGTGGTGTGGGAAGCAGCTGGCATGACCCTTCATTGGGGGGTTGTCAAGATCAACAGCTCATTTGGATTGTCCCCTCCTTACTTAACCTCAACAAAGAATGGGTGTCAATCATGGCTTCTCAATGTTTGCTCTACACAAACACGGGGAGCAGCAGAAAGCACGGCAACTGGATAGCAAAGAAGAAGGCATACGCATGCGTGCACTTGCACTGTGCCTCTTCACATAGTCTTTGGAATACATACGTCGACAGCCAACAAGAAAAGGATGGAGTTTGGAGATTGTTCAACATTTCATGTGAAACAGATGACGGTCATCACATCACAGGAAGAGATGGTCGACAGTTCACTTCCTCCACAGATTCAACTCCTTGCTTCTCCATCTCTCCATGGTACCCACCCACCACTCTTATAGGAATGCAAGTGTACATAGGTAATTCAAAGACAATGGCTGAATAAATGTATGTTGACCATAGCTTATAGGACCTAGGTATAATGAGTTTATTGATAGGTATGTATGTCATAACATACTAAGTCTCTTTTCATTGTCTAGTGTGTATCTTGACCAAAAGAATAGTGTAATATGTTTCTAGGATGATATCTTAGGTTTATAAAAGAAAGGATCTTGTTCTTTCGAGTGTCTATTATGTTTCTTGATCAGAAAACAAATATGTTTTTCAGGTGGCATTGTAAATCTATAGAAGAAGGGATTTTCTACTATGTATCTTGACCAAAAAACAATTTTAGCATGTTTCTGGGTGGTATCCTAAGTCTATAGGGAAATGGACAATACTGTCCATGTTTCAATTATCATTCATTGCACTTCAATAATTAAAAGTCCATTAGAAAATCATCTAGTGGGTCAATAGTTGCTTAATGGTAGAAAATGTAGTTGGAAATAAGTTAGTGACAAGACTAGTTGTCCTGTATTATTAGCCTCAATAACTTGCAATTATTGGGGCGTTCTGACTAGGTGTTAAATCAATTGTACAATTTTTGTGGTGGTTGAAGCAAATGGTTGACGTGGCAATAGAGAACATGTATGGGATGTCAACTCAAAGGTGACAACTTTTTGACCCTTGCGTAGCAAATCTCATAGTATTTGTTGTCACTACCCCAAAGCCAAAACAATAAGCACTTAACTTGCCTACAAGGAAAACATTTTTTTGTCAAAATTTAGTGTATTATTATAGAGCATAGGATGTGTGATGTTATCTACAATGATTGCTAATATCTTTACCCTAAGGGAAAATTGATTTTTTTTGTAAGTTCTTTTGATTTAAGTAATATTTCTACAAGGCATATCAAGTGATTCATTTTGAAGGTTGGTCTTTAAATATACTATTTTAACGTGTAATTTGGTATAATGCATACTTAAGTCAACACTTCATAATTAATAAAAATAGAGAGAGTGGAATTAAATCTTAAAATTGAGTTTAAAAGCTAGGGTTTAATATGCACACATAAAGATGATTTAGATTCTATCACACCTGTGAGCTTGGACCAAGACAATGAATAATAGGTTTTTAGAATTTATGTCAATTTTTAAGAATGAGAGGCTATGGAATCGATATAGGATATCATTTGTTAAGTTCCATGTAGTATATGTTATCTTACATTAGTTGATGAAAAAAAAAAGATAATATAATCATCATCGAGCTAAACAATAGGAAAAAATGACAAATGAGAATGCAATTTTTACCAATGCAAGCAACCACTTTTCATGGCTTGTTCGTTTATTTATCTATGATTTAGAGTAAATCATATAATTTTTATACTATAGTTTTTAATTTAAAATTGTAAGAATGAGTTTAAGTTGGACAATTTCATGTTAATCTAACGAAATTGAAAAAAGAGTAATCTTTAATTAATTTTATATTTTTATAAGGTTAAAAAGTGGTAGAAGAGAGGGAACTAAGGAGTTGATTTTGAATGACTAAGATTAAAAGTTAACGTAGTATTCGTTTTGTGACATGGTGCCTAATGTCCCTCTTTTAGTCTAATGATAGTGTCCCAACAAGTATGAAAGTATCTTCTTAGCATGAAGTGTCTAGAGGTACATAAATGTATCCTTATAGTACTTGAAGCCTTTTTACTTAAGATCTCTTATATCTCTCAATAAGAGCATACATAATTTATATTGTATTAGAATACTATTATTGAGATTCAGATAGTGAGTATGCTTTTTAGGTTAGTTTTTATTCCCCAAGACATACATTTTATCATCTTCTAATCCCTACTCCATTAAAATTTCTCCACATTTATCTTCCATTTTCCTTTCATAGAATTGGTGTGAATCTAATTTAACTTTGTTTCATTGTTCAATTTTAATTTTTTCCTTTCTTCAATTTTAATATTCTCTAGCACTCTTTTTCCTTTTCTCTTTTCTAGTACATATCGTGGTAAATTCATTAATATTCTCCTACGTTACAATACCCTAAATTTCACATAAGGAAATTATTAGACCAAAAAATCATCAACTAATGAAATTTCCTAAATACTAAAATTGTTTGCATGTGTATATACTCTAATGAAAATATATAACATATTTCTAACAAATTTAAATCATGATAAAATGAAAATGAAACATATTTCTAACAAATTTAAATCATAAGAAATGAGAGTAAAAAGAAAAGGAGAGGCTAAATAAAGCATAATAACAAAAATAAAAGGAATTTATTTGTTTATTAAAATATAAATCTAAAAAGAGAAAAAAAAATGGTACATTGATGAGATTATTTGGTAACAAGTTTAAAGTGAGTATAAGGTTCAATATTTTTAATGTTTTGTAAATTTTTTTAAAGTTATTATTTATTTTTGTGTGTAATCAAAGTAGATTGATAGTGTTTAATTATTTCATTCTTATAACTTTGTTAAGGATTATTTTAATTCACAAATTTGATCTATATTAAAATTGTATTATTGAATAGTCCTTTATTATGTGAAACTAATCTAGAGTATGCAAAATTCATGTTGTAGTTTGTATAATTTTCTTTTACATGATGTTTGAAATAGAAAATTGTAGATTGGACATTTTCACAAATATTTTTTAGGAGCTTGCTAAGCGTCATGTTCTTCATAGTCAAGTCCCTAGGGGGACATCAATTCAAGAACTTTTCAATAATTTTTAAAATGAATTAGAAACCACATATTATATATACATATCACCAATATATGTAATTTTGTGTAACAATCAATGCTCATATGTGATCCTTGAACAATAATGAAAATACATAACAAGACATTTCACATGAAAAAAATCAACTAGGAATCATTCTTGCATCCTCCTTAAAGGACAACTTAAAATGTTTCATACTTCAACAAAACACACAACTACTAGAAGGGCACAACATGGGCCCAAATTAGAACTTCGAGTTCTAAAAAGGTAAGAATCAAATATGAGTTGTAAAATCAAGATAGGTTCAATATTATGTCTAAATAATGAGATCAATCCCAAGGGCTATATAGAGGTAGAGTCTTAATATGATGAAAGAATATGGTAATATTAATGAAAATAACACTTCTTACTAATCATTCACAAGGAAGAACTATTCAAAACGAACCAAAAAGTTTGGAAGCAAAGTGATGATTAATACACATGTATTGTTGTAAATATTTAAAATGAGTTAACTTTTTTCCCATTAGCCCATTTTTAGGAACTTCAAAAATCTGATGTACATAGTAATTGTTTTCCTTCACTTTAAACCCAATTTCATTTTTTCACACTTTTTTTAGGTTGAATTTTTTTTAACAATATACTTCATTTTCCTCATAGCTTGTACAATTGGTAAGGTTGTGCCAAAGCTTCGGGTTGTTCCCATTTACCTTTGAGGTTCAACTCTCACAACTGCACTTAACATAGTGGCTAGGCTATTTGAGCCTTCTTAGTCATTCCCAACCCATTAGCCTTGTCTAAACTCACCCTAATGTGACCCCAAGACTTTGCAAAAAAGTAAGCCCAAGGCAAGGTCAAGTGAGGCACTAGGTTGAGACTCAATATATCCTTGGGATATCAAAAAGAAAACCATTGGAATCAAAAGCCCAAGTGTAGGCTTTATGAATAAACTATTCTTATTTTCTTCTAAACATTAAGAAATAATCATCACACCAAATTTTCTTCTTAAGACACAATCTTGACTTAATACATAATTGTACATTTGATAAATTTAAAACTCAATAGATAACATAATCAAGAAACATTCACTAATTATCCTCACCCAATTGAATAACAATCCTTTTTTTTTCCAACCAGATATAAAGAAATATATTTTTATAAAAAAGAACTACAACTTAAAAACTTCTTCACTATTACTATGCTTAGAGAGGCCAAGTAAGAACCAATGACCTTTTCCATTATTATATAAACCACCCATTTAATCTCAAAAACTACATTTATTGTATTGGAGATAAGAGTGCTGCCTACCTAGACCGTATTAATGGGAAAAATAGCCGGTATAAACTGTCATTTAGCGGATCTAAGACCAAACAAGTTACATTTCATTTGCCTGGTCTCCCCTTACGAAGACTCGATAACAATGGTGTCCTCTCAATGTTTGGTTTACACAAACACGGGAAACGGCCATTAATAACAATGACGTGGTATGAAAAGGATGGAGCTGACGTGGAGTCATTTATTCAACATTTCATGTGAAAGAGAAGAGGGTGGGAAGGATAGGGCTGACGTGGAGGCAATTGTTCCACATTCATGTGAAAGAGAATGGCCCATACTAACTTCATGCTTCTCCCACCGACCTCTCTTATAAATAATGCTAACCTACCATGAATTTAAATAAGTAGTTGAGAGACAATGAATGTAACATGTTCTTAGTATGATATCACAAGCTAATAATGGAAAATTCATATTTAATAGAGTTCCTCCGGTTTGGTGTTTTTATCTATCTTTGAATAAGGCTTAGCTAACCTTTAAATAGATCAATCTAGTATCCTATGAGATAGGTCATGTGCTATTTGGTTTGCAATGGTTAGTGGAAATAGAATCTAAATAGATCAATCTAGCATGTACTACGAGATAGGTCATGTTGAAGTTGGTTTGTAATAGCTAATGTAAATGGAATTAAAATAAACAAATCTATACTATGGGATAAGTCATGTTGCATTTGATTCATAATAGCCTGAATCGAAATAGAAGCAGGACAAAAAATTTGGGTTAAATTTGCACTTGTTGACTTGATGTAATAAGCATTATATTTAGGAACATGGGTCAATTATTAGGGATGTGTGATGATAGGATTGATATCAATTAATTTCATTTGTCAAGTTGCATGTGAAATATGTCACTTCAATGTATGCTAGTTGATGTAAACAAGACAACCTAACAATCATGATATTTTCATCTATATTTGTAGCATTTTGTCTCAAAAATGAGAAAATGGATTTCAAGACAATACTCTAGCATCAAAGCTTTGAAGGGAAAATTTGCATTAAACAAGTTAAAGGTGAAAGGCAAACATAAATTAATTAGGCACTTGAATGTAAGGGTTAAAGTAGCCCCAACAAATGTAGAAACAAAATTTTCAATACACATGCTAGAGTTGGGCTTTCGAAGAAATTAATTTGTGCATTATGCATATTATGAACAAAATATGGTCAAATTCTAATTATTGTTTGACATGATGACATGCTTAGTATTAGAGACAATAAAGTATAACTAATAGGACCTTAAAGATGACTTATCTAGTAAGTTTGACTTCAAAGGTGTATAAGTTGTATTTACAGTCTTAGTATGGATAAATGCAAATATGAGACAAACTATAAATTATGTCTAAATTGTTGAAAATGGTGAGCTCAAACAATTACACAACAAAATTGAAAATTGAAATATTATTGATGCAATCGGGATATATGTTACATTCTTGTATGTAATGCTCCGCCTAGAGATCCTTGGAACAAGGATAGATAAAAACCAAACAACTTTTAAAAAAAAAAACAAGAATGGATGCACAGGACGACCAACATTCAAAGATCACAAAGATCACAATGGAAGACGAACAAAACAACCAAACACCAAAGATCTTCGAGTGTCACCACTGACCAAAACATAAACAAGAAAACAACAAAGACCAATCATGGTCTCACACACATTGAGGGCACAAATGAAGCACACCTCAACTACTAAACACTATGCTAAAAGACAAAAGCTGACTCTTGAAAATTGGCTAAGTCTAAAATCTTGAAGCCCTAAAATTTGGCTAAGTTTGAATTTCTAAAGCCCTAAAATTTCCTAGAATCTTTATCTTAGCTCGCAGAGGTCTAGAACCTATCTCAAAAGGCTCATTGCATATATTAAAATATATCTCAAGTATATGTCAACTTATAATTAAATGATATATTTTAACCCCATAGGAAATCTGTTTTGAACTAGGAAGGTGTAAAACATAACATGGTGTCCAAAACCAACTTCTGAAATTTCCCTAGCCAAACCTAGATACCCCCTATTTTTTACGTGAGGACAACAGACTGACAAATTCTCCCATGAGGATGTGCAACAATCCATGCAAGAAACTACGCTCCGCAAGAGGAAGTGCACCAAATGGCGTGAGGGAGTGCTTGGCCCAGCAACCAAGGCACCCCAAAACTGGTGTGGGCTTTCACGCAAGGAAGTTCCAGAGGCCACACAAGAAAACCCAATACACCACACGAGATTTTGCATTCTCGCACGAGAAAGTACAATTTTGCACAAGAATACAAATCAGCAAGCCAAAAAACTAAAGGGTAAAAAGCTAAAAAGATAATTCCTCCACATCGGGAAGTACTAGATCCACATATCAAGGAAAAGACAATAGAACGAATAACTAAAAGATGGAAGCTATATCTAACCATCTAACAAACAATGAAGTGAAAATAACTAAAAGAAACATCGCAATGTACAGAATTAACATCACAATAAAATAAACAACCAAAATAAGTGTGTGGTTCCTCTCAATTGTCATAGCATCATAAGACCATCCTGAGTCCTAGCCATCCCCCACATGTAACATCCTAAACTATTGACCAAATCGTCGGTGCTATCTTATGGAGATGTCACTACTAAAATGTGTTGCAACATAAGAATAAGGAAATCTAACATGCTAGAAGTAAGCATAAGATAATCCTACAAATCAATCTCATTATCTAACATATGCTAAATATCATAATACAAGAATGCGTCAATTAAACTAACATCATCTAACATGCTATCCAAGCATTCCAATAAAAGCATAAATCACAAGAAAGCATACTCTCGAACCCGAAGTACCAAGTGAAAACATCTAGCAATAGTCTCACTGGGATAATAGATCATCTCTATGCACTAGTCCCCAATAATGGTGAAGGTAGCTATGCCTCCCAATCATGTCGAACCCGTAGGTCCACTGCCATCGTGCTGATGGAGATAATGATCTAGTCACAAACACACATAAAGAAAATATCCATGGCTAACACTCACACCAGATAGTATGATGACTGAAACCAAGATCAGAGACAATGCATAAACTATAGGTCTTTGTCAGACACTCAATGGGCTACTATGTAGGGGCTGACATCATGGAGAGTCACTTGGCATCGACAAGCCC
The DNA here is from genome assembly GCA_028749045.1 of Cupressus sempervirens. Lineage (NCBI taxonomy): Eukaryota > Viridiplantae > Streptophyta > Pinopsida > Cupressales > Cupressaceae > Cupressus > Cupressus sempervirens. Next base: position 469,743,844 of record CM053792.1, read on the forward strand.
AAGCTTCAAATTGTGCGGACTCAACTTCCCAATGGAAGGTTCTTAGACTAGAGCATTTTTATTATCTTAAATGTTATTACCACCCAATGTTTTATTTAGTTATCACTTACTTAAAACTTCCTCTACCAACCCTCTAGGCAATGGTTATCAGATTGCGAGATAGAAGCCCCCTCCATATGCTACCCTACCCTACCCGTGCTCATCCAATGATGAATTCCCATAGGCATGCATATTCCCAGCCCAACCCCAAATGATCATAACTCCACCAAAGTACAAATGGGAGATCGAGCCTCGTAAGTCACCCTATAATGTATGCACATGTACTCATGTGTGGTGCACCATCACGACGATCATAACACAAGGACTAGATGAGAACATAATACAAAAATTCACTCAACCAAAAATAGACTCGAATGGATGGACATGACACGCATTCCAATGTAACGTAAAAGTACAACAATGGTCTGATTGACATCCAAATGGATGATCCAAGTCCATGACCAACATCATGCCAAGAAAACCTAAAAAAATAGGGTGGCATGCAAAATGAGGTAAAATCCCCAAAATTGGAAAACTTTGATATGGAAACCAAATCGGTCTTTAGATACCAAAGCCTCAAAAATCTAATAAAATTTGGGTTTGAACACCATATGCAAAAATAACCAGCATAACGATGTGAAACCCCAAACCCCCATCCCAAAAATAGAGAAAATGTTGATTCCCGACCAACCAAGCATAACCAACAAATAGAAACGGAGGGGAACACTAGTTCTCAGCCTCTTAACAAACTGCTACCAAAAATAGAAGTTGAAACAAGAAAATGGGAGAGCCCTACCTGATAGCAAAAGGGGCTAAAACTAAAAACAACACAATAAAATAAATTGCCCACTAAAACTATCATAAATAATGGCAAAGCAAGGTATACTCGAGCCAAATCCAACGAGACTGACCTCACAAAGATCCCAACCTTATAGCTCTCACAACAAACATAAACATGATCCTCCAAAAGAGGATTCTCAAAAAAGCTCTCAAATTTGTATTTTGTAAAAGTGAGAAGTGAGAAAAAAAATCCCTTTTTCAATACTTATTCACTTTTCGAGTGAATAATTGATTAGGGAAAATAGCCAGTTAGACTAGCTAAACTCTGAATCGGCCCAAACAAAAACAAGCTATCCCTTGTAATAGGAATTCACCTATGGCAAAGTTGCCAAAAATTAAATTCAATAAAATTTAAAGCCCAAAAATCCAAAATCACAGAAAATCCCTTAACAACTTTCGCGGCCATGTGAACTACTAAATGCACAAACACACTCACTGGTCTAATCACATAATGCAAATGAGTTTGGATTTAAGAATCACTAAAAAGTTTGATTAAATAATTAAATAAGGATATGTCAACCATATAGGGATGACATTGGTGAAATATGAATAGCTGAATCACTAACTCCATGTGCCACTACCAGGGATATAAATTCTGCACACTAAAACACACAATCAAGTACAATTGCATATAATATCATAGCCAAAGCAATAAATGCATTAAATAACTAATTTAACCATTTATTTAATTATATCTAAATAATCCATTTACATCACTCATGTTTGCATAAAGCATAAAGATATAAGAATGAAGTAAATAACCATAGCATAAAATTCATCACATAATAGAATTAGAGATATGTCCAAATACCAGATAATCAAATATCATCATAGACCTATTGTTATCTCAAAATAGCATCAACATGCAAATATGATAAACTAAACAACATAGTAGTATAGCATCTATGATACTAGAATCAAAGTATAACATCTGACCCTCAAGTCATCTCAAAATGAAACATAGAAAGAGTACAAGTATCTCTCAAATCAAAATACAACAAGGTACAGACTGAAAACACGAGAGGCACTACATTGTAGATTGTCTTATAAGCCATTGATTACAATATGAAACTAACCAACCTATTCATTGTAATAACTACCAAGAAACTAACATCTAATTATTTAGTAATCTAACTGTCAATTGTAAAACTCCAACATTTTGGAACCCTTTACATTGATCCAAACAAGAGTGGAACATTGCAATGATTTTGAATCCAACCATTTTGTGGACTTTGACAAAGTGCCATCACTAATCCTTGTTAGTCAACTATTTTTTTTTGAAATGATTGCATCAATGAATCTCCTAACTACAAACACTAGAACTATTTGTGCAACATGAGATAACATAAAAGTACTCCCACTCTATATGCATAATGAGACACATTTCCTCTAAAATTACACATCTTCTCCAAGCGTGTCTAATGCCTTCTCTAAGTGTGTTGCACATGAGACACCTTTCATATTAAAATTCCACATCTCCCTCGAGTGTTTATAACACCTCCTCAAGTACTATAGAAATAATCCCTCCTCTATTGAACAAACTACTAATAAAAATCTACACATGGGACATCATTCCTTTAAAAGTATTCAACTCCTTTCAAATTGTTTAATATATGCTCAAGTCCTCAACAAATCATCAAAATTGTGTGCCTCCTTTATTTTTGAAGGGACACATATGTAATGTTAAGACACCTCTTCTTTTCAAAGACATAACATCGTAATTCTCATGTAATACATCATCCTTGAGCAAGAAGCTAGCTCAATATGATTATAAAGCTCCTGCCTCCATTGCCTCTAACCTACACTAGGAGCCTATTACTCTTTACCTATCATTGTGGCACTAAAGACTTTGAAGGTCCTCTAAGATTTGACATAGAATATAAGAAGACAAACATAATTGACAACCATGTAAATAATATATACATCATACTCAACAAAAATAAATAAATATTTTCTCTAAGAATTTAAACCACTTTAATGACATCAAATCTAAATTTGTACTCCCCTTTATCTCCAAATAAAAATAAACTCCACACCTTTTACAATATATTTAACTTTCATACACTTTTTTTTCCAAATTTTCTTTTTAAATAATTTTAAAATTAAATAAAGCATAACAATGTAAAGCTCTACTCACCAAAGCACCCTTATACCCAACTCCACATCTTCACTCAGATTTGAAATTGTAATACAACCTTCTATGTGAATGACACCTCACAAGATTGACAAATCAAATATTCTCCCATCTTAATCACAATAGACACAATATTTTCCATGAACCCTTAAAGTCGCACAATTATCAGAGCAACAATAATTTATTTTAAATATTTTATCATATTGTACTAATAATTTCATATTACCCACTTCTCTTCTATGTGTTAAACAATAATATTTGTGGTATCGTGGATTAACAAGATTGTAGTGGAAGTGAATACAAAATAGAACCAGAGAAAACAATAATGGTCTAAATTATTTTAGACTTAAATTCTTCTAAGAGTACCTTTATTCTATCATAAATCTACCATTTAAGCATTTCTCTTAAACTTGCTCCACTTAGGAAAGGACGTAGCTATCCTCCATACAAAATGCATCATTGACCAAAATTTTAAAAATGGATTTTCACAAAACATTCAACATTTGTTCTTCATTATATGCTCCTATACCAAAATTATAGGAGCACGATAGTCTCTAAGGTATGGAGAGCTTGACTATCATTGGAACTAACATCACTTAACCCAACTATACATGACATCAAATTTCAACAAGGTTGTAATGAATTCCATTGGTGGGAAAAATCTAGTATTCAACTTCATACTAGCATAGGTAATCTATGTCCAAAGATACCATGTCCATTTAGCCAAATGCTAAGGATACTATTCTCAACCTCCCACTAAAATCCAATCTCCCAACTCAGGTCTAACCATGAAGAAAAAACTTGACCAAGACAACATCATGAGGATATAAGCACAAGGAAATAGAGATATGGAGTATAAGGAATGGAAGGGATTTTCTCTCAACCTCGATAGTAAGTCATCCCAAGATGAGTTGGGGAAACTCACAATACCACCAAGCATTTGAGCACTCACCCATCACTAATTGCACTAATGGTGTATCCACACCAACCCAATCACTCAAAAGAGGCAAGTAAAAAATTAATGCACAAACATCAAGGACCACACCAAGGGTCAAAACTCATGGATGGACTAAGTCACACCCAATTATCTAAGACAACATCTACTCTAAAAGAGGAAAGTGCTAGAGAGACATGCAGTCATTAAAACCCATAATATAGATCAAACACATTCCAAGTGTTTGGTCACATGATAATGCAAAAAGAAACAAACAAACTTCTCTTTGGGAGCCATTGAAAGCAATCAAGGTCCACCAGGAGCCACCAAGACTTATAAATTTTACATCCAAACTCTAATTGACTCCATTCAAAAGTGTTGAAAGGGTCTAGTTGAGTTCCATGACATGGTGAACCTAAAATCACATAAGGACATCAACATTGACAATACATGAAAGAATGGACACCAAATTTGGAAGTCAACAACCCCAGGTTTTCCAAGTATGCAACAAATGAAATGTCCATAACAACAAAAGAGGAGGCATGCCAACACAAATGTACAACATATAAATAAAGGTTATAACACAATCTTAAACAATATAATATCAGTTAACATAAGTAGCATTAACTCAACCATCTTAGATGAGATTAGGAACATCTTAACTAAAATATAAAAATGCATCATAAATCAATTATCATCTAAAATGTACATATCTTTTATCAATTTTATTTTTGTTTCATGAACAAGGAAATATTTCTCAACATTTAAGAAAAATTGTTGTCACTGAGGTTTGCACCCTTGTCCAAAGCCTATGCATGAGGACAACCTATTGAAACATGGAAACAACCTCCAAGCTATGGGACTTGAACTGTGAGGTTGAGTCTCTGGAGAAGGCCGACTTCTTCTTACTATCAGGGTGCACCTAACAACTCTTGGAGAGGAAAAGGGAGAAGGAGAGCATGAAAGAAAATCTAACTAATCTAATCTAAAGAGGTGATGCACCAAAATAGAGTGTTCGGACCAAACTCTGCCCATATATGCACTATTGAACTAGAATAAAACTAAGGATATACACATTCAGACATGCTTTAATCTAATAATCACATGCAGATCAAAAGACCAAGATGAATGAGACAAGGAAAGAGAGATTCACTTATATTATCATTCATAGGCCAAGGAGATATAGTCATGTAGATCATAGATCTCTACAAAACACCAGTGAGAGGCAAAGAGTTCTTGCACTTTCATACCAATGGCTAAAAGAGATAAGGCGAAAAATTATGTAGTTCAGAGGCATAGGGGAATTTACACCGAGAATCTGCAGAGCAATAACAGAGAAAATAGAGAAAGGTCGACCCTTAAAAAATTCATAAAATTTTTCCTTTATAGCTCAAGCATAACTGGGATGTCCTCCAACTGTAATTACTTCGCAACAACCTGCCATTAAGTCCTGCAGAGAAAAATCATGAAGACAATCTAATCTGGATACGGATCCAGATGCAATGATATCTAATCTTCTGTGTCAAATAATGCCTTGAGAGGACGGAAGTGGTGCCATTAAGCCATTCTAACTAGGTAGATGGATCAAAAAATGGGTAGTGGAGTGTCCCTCTCATTCTGCACTCATTCTAGGTTGGTCAGATTCGCAAGATAACCCTCATTTTCCATCATTTTGGCTCGTGAATCAACAAGTCAATAAGTCAAACTAAAATTGCAAGAAGGACGAGCCACATGGGCCAATAATTTCTTTCCTTTCTACCACCTCACAAGGTCTTCTCGAGTTGACCACCTCTTTCATTACTAACCGTGCCATCTTCTTAAAAAAAAAAATCCCCGACCGTAAGGTTATACTATCCATCGACCACTAACTGTCAATGCCTTAACTGCTATTTATACCTTAGCTAGACCTCGTGATCCTAATTGGCACCAACCGACAGTTTCATAATACTTGGCCCCACCCTGCCACGCGTTGCTAAGGTGTTATGTTGCTATGCATATCCTCTAAGCAATTTCCCACAGTGAGATAGTGCCCACCGTGGATCCAGACCGATCTAACGATTGTGAAGACTTGTCGTATTACTACGCTATCTCCTTAAAAAAAAAACTTGAAAACTTGGGTCCACGAACCACTCAGCACACCTAGCATCTTCATCTTGGCATGACCTGGCCTGATTGATCCATGTGGCACAATGGCGCTATGTCGCTATGTGTAATATCCTCGCAGTTTTCCATAGCGAGATAACACCCACCATTGATTTTCCTTAGATCTATGGCGAGAAAGAAAATTGCATGACTGCACACCGAGTTGGCTGAGTGGACCAAAAAATACCACCATTGTACTATGACCCACCTAAAAACTGCCACCGAGGACGAGCCATAATATTACTTTGAAGAAAGGTGGGCCCATGATGTCATCTGTGCCACCCATTGCCGAGGTGCTATGTCGCTATGGGTAGTATCCTTGTAGCTTTCCATAGTGAGATAGTGCCCACCATTGATTTTTTGAGATTTGGCGGTGAGCAAGATGGATCCGACCTATTAGTATACCAACCAATAAGAAAATGGCCACGTGCCAACCTATCTAACAAATCCTCATTTGCGGCTTGCCAAGTGAAGCAGGACCCACATTCTACACAATCATACCTTAGCCAATAAAAAAAATGACCAACTACCAATGCGTGCCAAATTTCATTACTGATATCCGACGGGGCATGCTTGGGACCCACCTTCCTTCTGATGTTGCCATAGTATCACTTTTCGTCTGGGCGCTATGTCGCTAAGAACAAGGAACACAAATTTTATGATAGCGCCATAGCGCCCTCCGGGGATCTACCAGAATTTGACGCTGGCGAAACAACAAGGAAAAGGGAGGACCCACCGGCCACATGGCCAAAAGGTGCTATGTCGCTATGGAAAAACAATGTGCAAATTTCCCTTCGAGATAGCGCCAACCGTTGATTTATCTCGATCCGATGATGGGGACTTACGGTCTCGCAGAAACATTAAAATGCGCAGGGAAAGAAATATACAAGGTTGAGCATAAAGTATCTTGTGCCCCTTTTGAATATTTGAATATTGAAAACTTGTAAATGTTACTACGTCAAATTCAAATGTGGTGATTCTAGCAGGAAGGCAAAAATGACCAACAAATCTGGTGACTCAAAGGGGATGCAAGCCAGTTATGCATAGACCAGTGACCTCATGCATCCATTGGGCTACAGAGTCAAAAAAATGTGGATCTTGTGTATACTATGAAAACCTAACCCTACTTCTAAGAGGAAAAGCCTAAAACCCTTGTCTCTGCAACTAGAACCAGAGACCAAAACCTCCTTTCTGCAACCACAAAACTTTGAGAAAGCTGGCTATCTCGTAGAGAGATAGTTGTGCTCATACACTTCTTGGAAAACAGGGAACTAACAGGAAACAAAATTACTCTAACTACACATAGAATTTTCAACCCCTATTAGAAACATGGCTTGAGATAGATCACATTGATTGGGATGGGCAAAATTTCACCACCAGGCTTGCTTAATTGGAAAGCATTGGCCTGCTTGCAACTGAAAATCAAATAGGGACCACTCCATATTGCATCAAACTTTGAGTGTCGTCCTAGTTTTTCCCTATCTACATCCCATTTTAGAACCAAATCTCCCTCCCTGAAGATTTTGACCCTAGCCTTTTTTTCAAAACTCCTCTTCACCTGCTGTTGATGTGTCTCTAGGGTCTGCATGGCCTGATTTATTTTCTCTTCTAGCTCCATCAGCTCTACCATTCTTACTATCATGGCATCATCTTCAATCAACTCTAGCTGATGAGCTAGCTCTAGGGATGGGAACTCCAATGAAATTGGAAGCCTTGCTTCTTTGCCATAGACTAACACAAAGGTGAATTCCCTATTGACCTTTTAGGCATTATTCTATCAGCCCACAGTGCAGTCTTTAGTTTTTTATGCCAACACCTCTGGTTATCTTCTATTGTCCTTTTCATGATCCTAATCAGGTTCTTGTTGGAGGACTTAGCCAAACCATTACCCTAAGGATAGTAATTTGAGGATGTGCTCAAATAGATATTATGATCCACTGCCCATGCACAAATCTGAGCTCCAACAAAAAAATTTGCATTATTTGAAATAATGGTTGAAGGGGCACCAAAACTGGTCACAATTCCATCAAGGAACTCAACAACTAAAGATTCAGTAGCATCCTTCAATGCAACTACCTCTGTCCATTTGGTGAAGTAATCTGTAGTAGCTAAAATCCATTTGTGACCTGAATTAGAAGGAGGATTGATAAGGCCTATGAAATCCAATCCGCGTTGGGCAAAAGGCTGGTCCACCTGAATGGGATGAAGTGGAAGAGCTAAAAGCTTCTATTTACCAAAGAAGAAAGCACATTTCTTACACTTCCTCACATACCTATGAAAATCATGAAATAGGGACGACCAATAATAACCAGCCCTCATGATCTTCATTGCAGTTTTCCTTGCTAAGAAATGACCACCATCAGGACCATCATGGAATTCTTTGATCATTTTTCAGCCTGGTCTATATCAAGGCATCTTAATAGGGCTCCATTAAAATCTTTTCTAAAGAGGACACCGTCAACTATGACATAAGGAATTGACTTTAATCTATACTGTCTCCTTTTAGTTCTATCTAATCCTTGAGGGTATCCATTGCCTAATAAGAAATTCATCATATCATCCATCCAACTCCTTGGGTCACTATTTCTTACCTCTTGTTGCTCTGTCAGTATCATAGCAACTTCCTCATCAGGTTCTTGAGATGATAACATCTGTTTACACAACCCCCTCCCTCTTACCAGCTTGGTAATCTAAATGTCAATATCATATTCCATCACTTTAGTAATCCAGCCAGCGCTTTTCTCACTAATATCTTTGCTCAAAAGGAAATCCTTCACACTGGCATGGGGTACTAATAAATGAATCTTATTATGAGACAGGAGGTATCTAAATTTATTTAAAGCTCTGATGACTGCAAGGGCTTGCTTCTCTATATAGTTGTATTTATCTTCATATTCTTTAAGCCCTTCACTAAAGAAAGTTATGGGCTGCTTGTCACCTTTATCATTTCTTTGAGTCAGGACAATAGAAATGCTTGACTCACCACCTAGGGTATAAAGGATGAAATCTTTCTCAAAATTTGGATTTATGAGAGTAGGGGTTGAGGCTATGGTTGTCTTGATCTCTTCAAAACTTTCCTTCACTTCCTTGGTCCATGCAAAGACCATACCTTTCTTGAGCATAGTTGTAAGAGGTTTCACCATGGTAGCAAGATTAGGGATAAATCTTCTCACAAAATGTATCCTACCTAAGAGACTTTGCAGCCCTTTCTTGTGTTCAGGAAGAGGGAGGGCAAGTATTGCTTTTGTTCTCTCTGGATCAATGTGTAGGGCCCATTTTCCGTTGCACCAAAAGCCATGACTGTTAGTGAACATGGAACACCACATAATTAACCACCTATTGGCAGGGGAGCGCGTTGCATCACCGAACAATCTCCCCCTCGACGCGCATACCAGGTGCTTACGCGGGTCGGGAAGGCACCGGGGAGATTTGAACCCATGACCAGGCCAAAATCAGGCTTTGATACCAATTGTAGGGCCCATTTGCTATTGCACCAAAAGCCATGACTGTTAGTGAACATGGAACACCACATAATTAACCACCTGTGGGCAGGGGAGCGCGTCGCATCACCCAACACAATGGTTAAGCCATCCTTAGATACAATATGTCCTAATAATTTTCCTTGGTTAGTAGTAAAGACACACTTGCTTGGGTTAAGGGAAACCCCAAACTCTCTGCATCTTAAGAATACCTGTCTTAGATGATCAAAATGATCTTCTACATCCTTTGAATACATAGTGATATCATCAAGGTAAACTACGACAAACTTGTCAATCAATCCTTTGAAGGCCATCTCCATTGCCTTCTAAAATGTAGCACCCACATTAGTTAGCCCAAATGGCATCTTATAATAAGCATAGGTACCCCATTTAGTGGTAAATACAGTCTTGTACCTATCAGACTCTTTAACTAGCACTTGATTGTAGCCAAAAAATCCTTCAAGAAATGAAAATCTCTTTGAGCCACTAACCTTGGACAAAATCTACTCCATAGAAGGGAGAGGATGGTGATCTTTAAGTGAAACTTGGTTAAGGTCCCTAAAGTCCACACAAAATCTAATTTCTCCATTCTTCTTCCTAATAGGGACAAGGTTTACTACCCATGATGAGTGTTTCATAGGGAAAATTATGTGGGCCTCAATCAATTTGGATAGCTCCTTTCTCATTAAGGGTTCAATTTTAGGACTCACTGGTCTCTATTTTTGTCTTAGTGGTTTTACATAATTAATTAAATCTATGGTATGCTGAAACAACCTTGGGTCAAAGCCCTTTAAGTCATCATATTTCCAAAAAAATACATCATTAAATTCTTGACATAGATGAATAAAATTTTCTTGTTCAATTTCAGAACATACCTTCCCCATGTTTAAGGACTTTCCATCGGCAATCATGACTAGAGTTTAATCATCTTCATCAGTAGCTAGGTTCATGGCCCTACCTCTTGCTTGATCATTAGGATTAAAAACACTCTCTAGAGTAATGAGACCTTTATGCAGCTTGTTGGAGCTGAGGTTAATGATTTGGTCACCATACTGATCCTGCAGTCTTAACCGGTTTCTCTTTGAAAATTCTGCCTCATTCTGCAAGAAGGTCACAATTTTTTCATCAAACTCAAACACTTGCCAATGGATGTTGTTATCAGGGATAGCAAGCCTTACTACCACTCTAATTTTTTGCTTCTTCTCCTCCTCAAGATTCCCTAGCACATCATAAGATGCACCTATTGCTGCAAGTCTATCAGCATATATGTTTCCCTTTCTAGGGATGCTTTGAATATTAAATGCATTGAAACCTTCAAGAAAATCCCATACCCTATTTTTATAAGACTTGAGCAAACCATTCTTGGTGGTATTCTGATTTCTCACTTGATTAATCACCAACTCACTGTCTCCATACACCCTTAAGGCTTGGATTCCTCTTTTTTGAGCAAGTAGGAGACCTTGAATCAAGGATTCGTACTCGGCCACATTATTAGTGCAACTAAACTAGAGCCTAAAGGAGAAATAGTACCTTACTTATGCAGGAGAAATTAACATCACACTAGCCCCTGATCCATTTTTATTCCTTGATCCATCAAAGTACATACTCCATATCCCACTCATATCTTCTTTAGTCTCCACAAGATTGGGAACTAGAGCATCTTTCTCCAATATACAATATGTACTGATACCTGTCTCAAGGGTTTTTGGCATAAAATCAAATTGATATTCGTTAGCCTACTCATCAAAGAAAAAATTAGGTATATCTGCTAGGGAAGTGGTGGGCTCATTCACTATGTCATTTTCATCCATCTCTAGGATAGGGCAATTCATGTTGATGGAATTAGGGGTGTAAGATTTAGTATGACGGAGGGCTTGAGGCTTTGCTCTAATTGAAGCATTGGCTTCATATCTCATCTTGAAAGACATATATGACCAATCAGAAGACATGAAACCACCTATTTGGGCAGTAAAGTCTCTTGATAGACAAATGGCAAAATATGGCTTGACCTCAGCAACAGAAATATCTTGGGTTATAGTACAATCAAGGCACACATGTAAGGCCATCTCCACATTCCTAAGGCTCCCTACAGTCTTGACAGTACTACCATCCAGCTATAATAAATCCCTAACAATGGGCTCATATTTCATTCTCAAAGCATCAGCAACACACCTAGGCATCACTGAACTACTAGCCCCTAAATCAATCATGCAATTATTGACTAGTTTGCCCCCTATAATTAGAGAAACATAGAATGGAGGAGGTCTAACCTTTTTACTTGTTTCTACCTCCCTTGATGGTTGTACTATGCTTGTGGCACTTTCCATGCTAAGTGTCTAATCCTTTGGTTCAATTCTTTCCAATTCTTGTTGCAACAACCTCTTTTGCACGGGTATAGTAGCAATAGCATCCCACATTGAGATATTCACATTTTTCTTCTTCATTTTCTCTACCACACTGAATGGCATAGCAGGTGCTTTGGTAGAAGCTTTGGGAGCTACAATTGTATGAGCTTGAGATGGAATAACCTGAGGATCACTTGCATCCTTTCTGCCATGATTTTGCCTTTGCTATTGAAAGGTACTTAATTGATTATTTGTTGCTTGCTCATGAGATATTGCATTTGAAGTTGAAGCCTGATTGGGAGGAGGAGGGACAACATCTTCCATAGCTCTTCTTTTGCTTCTAGTGTTATGAGCAATGGAATCCTGGTTTACATTACGATGCTCCTCCATCTGATGATTCATAAAAGAGCAATCACCCTGTCTTTGCATATCTGAGGCATCTTTAAATTGGTCCTCCTTATATGATTGTTTTGCTACAGGTTCTTGGACTGTCAAAGTCATAAAAGATTCAGCCTTCTAACACATACAATAGGTATAGGAGTAGTTACATGAGGGACAAAAATCTTGATCTTGAGCCCTATTGTTTTCAGGGACTATGGCCCTACTTTGGTTTACATTTGAGGTTGAAGCATGGCCACCCTGCCTACTATAATCAAAAGAATTGTTCCAATGATTAGGATTTGGAGGCCTATGACTACTTGGAGTTTGATATTGCAATTGATGAGGCTTACTACCTTGAGCTTGCTATCTTTCTAAAGTCAACACCTTGTTTCTTACTTTTTGCATCATAGAGGAGTTATCCTCCAGCTTCTTCCCATAATCTTGCAATCTTTTCTCTAGGTTCTTTTCTCTTTTATCCATGTTCTACATCAGAGATTACATCATCTCTTTGATTTCATCTATCCCATTTGAAGATGTGGAAGCTTGAGGGACTAGGACAAGGGATTGTGATGTAGAAGTTGTGGGAAGAGGAGCCATTGCTGGTTGATGATTTGGAACATCAGGGGAGAAAGGCATAGGAGGCTTTGGAGCTAGCTTACCTCCTTGTATTATTATGTTCTCTAATTTTATTGCTATGTCATAAGCATTAGGCAAGGTATCTCCTCCCATAGTTTGGATTGTAGTGACAATATCACTATTAAAAGCTCTAAGGTAATGCAAGAAGGCATTACCAGGGGTAGGATTCACTGAAGTAGGTATTCTATCCCATGTCTTTTGAAATATATAATGAAAATCAGTCATACATTCATGGGGGGCTCTTTTTATAGTAGTCAACTGCTCTAAAAGTGACAAATAGTCACTTTTATCCTCAAAATGTTTGCACAATCTCTCTCCTAATCCATCCCAATCTATTATAGAACCATGAGCTAAACCTCTATACCATTGTAGTGCTTTTCCTTTCAAGGATGAGGCTAGGAGCCTAACTGCAACATCATCCTCTGTAATACCATGGATATTGCAGACATTTGCAACCTCTTGAATGTGTTTTGAGGGAGAGATAGAAGTCTCACCAGTAAACTCTGGTATACTTTTGAGGGTAGCTACTAGTATGTCATATCTTTGGGCTAATAAGAGAGGGCTCCCACCATTAAAGGTGGCAAAAGTATGAGCTCTAGAAAATTCCATATAGACAAGTGATCTATTGATATGTATTGATGGCAGTTTAGGCTGAGATCTAACAGCAGGAGGAGTAGAGATAGATCTTGTAGGTCTATTTGTTACTATTGCACTCCTAACTAATGATAAATATATTCTAGTCTTCCTTCTTCTAGGGTTTGAAAATGAAATTTCTTGATACTGAAACTTACCTCTAGAAGATGCCCTTGTTTCAGCTCTGGGCATGAATCACTACAACTTTGGTCTGGAACCAGATATGTATTTTAAGCTTAGAGTCGCCAAGTACTTTGAAGAATGAGCCTCCTAAAGGCTTAAACACCAAAGCCAATACTATCTCCTCAGTATTGATCTTGAAATATTCCCTTTTGACACCAGTAGGCTTGAAATTTTCTTAAAAAGTAGTCCCACTGGGCGTGCCAAAAATTGTTGTCATTGAGGTTTACATCCTTGTCCAAAGCCTATGCATGAGGACAACCTAGTGAAACATGGAAACAACCTCCAAGCTATGGAACTTGAAATGTGAGGTTGAGTCTCCAGAGAGGGACGACTTCCTCTTCCTATCAGGGTGCACCTAACTACTCTTAGAGAGGAAAAGGGAGAAGGAGAGCATGAAAGCAAATCTACCTAATCTAATCTAAAGAGGTGATGCACCAAAATAGAGTGTTCGGACCAAACTCTGCCCATATATGCACTATTGAACCAGAATGAAACTAAGGATATACACATTTAGACTTGCTTTAATCTAATAATCACATGCAGATCAAAATACCAAGATGAATGACAGAAGGAAAGAGAGATTCACTTATATTATCATTCATAGGCCAAGGAGATACGGTCATGCAGATCATAGATCTCTACAAAACACTAGTAAGAGGCAAAGAGTTCTTGCACTTTCATACCAATGGATGAAAGAGATAAGGCAAAAAATCATGTAGTTCAGAAGCACAGGGGAATTTACACTGAGAAATTGTAGAGCAATAACAGAGAAAATAGAGAAAGGTCGACCCCTACAAAATTCATAAAATTTTTCCTTTATAGCTCAGGCATAACTGGGATGTCCTCCAACTGTAATTACTTCACAAAAACCTGCCATTAAGTCCTATAGAGAACAATCATGAAGAAAATCTAATTTGGATACAGATCCAGATGCAATGACATCTGATCTTCTATGTCAAATAATGCCTTGAGAGGATGGAAAAAATGCCATTAAGCCATTCTGACTAGGTAGATGGATCAAAAAATGGGTAGTGGAGTGTCCCTTTCATTTTGCACTCATTTTGGGTTGGTCAGATTCATAAGATAACCTTGGTTTTCCATCATTTTGGCTTTTGAATTAGCAAGTCAATGAATCAAACTAAAATTGCAAGTAGGACAAGCCACATGGGCCAATAATTTCTTTCCTTTCTCGTAAGGTCTTCCCGAGTTAACCACCTCTTTCATTACTAACCATGCCATCTTCTTAAAAAAAAAATCCTGACTACAATGTTATACTAACCGTCGACCACTAACCGTCAATGCCTTAACTACTATTTATACCTTAGTTAGACCTTGTGATCCTAACTGGCACCAACCAATAGTTTCATAATACTTGGCCCCACCCTGCGACGCATCGCTAAGGTGCTATGTCACTATGCATATCCTCTGAGCAATTTCCCATAGCGAGATAGCGCCCACTGTGGATCCAGACTGATTTGAAGATCATGAAGACTCATCGTATTACTGTGCTATCTCCTTAAAAAAATAAATTGAAAACCTAGGCCCATGAACCACTCAGCACACCTGGCATCTTTATCTTGGCGTGACCTGGCCCTACTGATCCACATGGCACAATGGTGCTATGTCGCTATGGGTAATATCCTCGTAGCTTTCCATAGTGAGATAGGGCCCACCGTTGATTTTCCTTAGATTTATGGCGAGTGAGAAAATTGCACAACTGCACACCGAGTTGGCTGAGTGGACCAACAAAATACCACCATTGTACTATGACCCACCTAAAAATTGCCATCGAGGATGAGCCATAATATTACTTTGGAGAAGGGCGAGCCCATGATGTCATCTGTGCCATGCATCTCCGAGGCGCTATGTTGCTATGGGTAATATCCTCACAGCTTTCCATAGCGAGATAGGACCCATCGTTGATTTTCTGAGATCTGGCAGTGAGCAAGATGGATCTGACCTATCAGTATACCAACCAATAAAAAACTAGCCACGTGCCAACCTCTCTAACAAATCCTCGTTTGTAGCCCGCCAAGTGAAGCAGGATCCACATTCTACACAGTCATACCTTAGCCAATAAAAAAAATGACCAACTGCCAATGCATGCCAAATTTCATTACTGATATCTAACGGGGCATGCTTGGGATCCACCTTCCTTCTGATGTTTCTGTAGTATCACTTTCCATCTGGGCACTATGTCGCTAACAGTAAGAAACATAGATTTTTTGATAGCGCCATAGTGCCCTTCGGGGATCTACCAAAATTCAGCGTCGAAGAAACAACAAGGAAAAGGGAGGACCCACCGGCCACACGGCCAAAAGGTGCTATGTCACTATGGCAAAACAACGTGAAACTTTTCATAGCAAGATAGCGCCAAGCATTGATTTATCTCGATCCGATGATGGAGACTTGTGGGCCCGCAGAAACATTAAAATGCACAGGGAAAGAACTATACAAGGTTGAGCGTAAATTATTTTGTGCCCCTTTTGAATATTTGAATATTTAAAACTTGTAAACGTTACTACGTCAAATTCAAATGTGGTGATTCTGGAGGGAAGGCAAAAATGACCAACAAAAATATATTCCCATTAACAACTTCACATCTACTAACAAACACACTAGTATGTTCTCTACGATGCTCTCCCTTGTACAAACTAATAGAGGTCTAAGTTGAACATGATAGAGTTGAAACACAAAACTAGAAAGTAGTGGAAAACATCCAGAATAGCCACCACAAAAAGGAAAAAGCCCAAATGGGGGAATTGTCAATTCCAATAGAAATTGCTAGAAATACATTTGTTTCAACAATAAATCAAAGTGATAACTATCACAAGGAGAAATATAGGGAAATTTTGGTGACTACACCAATCTAGGAGAATACTAAAACAATGTTAGCCCACATAACACATGGAAAGATCCACTAGACAAATAAAATAAGGCATTAATCAAATTAAATTACATGCAATGACTGAGAGCAACAACACAAGAGGGAGTAATCTCCATACGATACTAAGGAATACATCACCGTATCAACCCAAGAGAGCACTCTCACACACATCAAAAAATATAACATTAATGACCTCATGCATGTGCATAGCTACAAAAATATTATGAATACATAATTATTTCTTTCTTAATTATAATTTTCTTTATTCTTTTGCATGCAGTGAAATAAAATGTCATGTAGGGTCACAAGTATAATATTCTAGGATCACACGATGCCATTGAACAACCAATTCTAACCAATATCTCACAATCACATAGATTTCATAAAAGGGTTAGGAAGTAAGAAATTTAGGGACATAAGTCATTGGCCCAAATGATCTAACATAATAGTTATTTTCATTCCTCGTTGCCAATAGTACTATTTCATTTTGAACAATCCCATAATACATAGTCATTTCTCAACAAAAGAAAACATTTCAATATTGTAATGAGGTGTCAATAAGTAACAAATATGAATCATTTCTTTAACTTCCAATCAAGAGAATAGGAAGAATATAGTGCACCATATTCCACAAGGATAAACACAATAGGCAGTCAAGGCCAAACATAGACACCAATCAATGACTCCAACTAAGGGTCACACATCCAACCAAGCTACACAAAGGCACATCAATTTGAATCACACTTCAAGCATTATCATTAACAGATTAGATAACATGTTGTACCAAGGGAAAACATAACCAGAGTTGCCAAGGAATCCATACGTAAGGAGCATAAAAGGGTCACTAACCACTTAAAATCCATGAGAAACACACCAACCACATGGTGTACGATGCTCGGATGAGATTCTTAATAAGGGGTATCATCCATCCTTGAGAGGTGAACAAAACTAGGAGATTCACTTCCTTCTCCTCATATTAATCAAGTCACATCTACCCAATTAAGAAAGTTCACCACATGTAGGTACCCAATTAACAAGATGTTACAAGCTCACAAAGCTTAACACACATGATCACCCATTCGCAACATATACTACATTGGAAACATATACATAGAGATCCTAATGTTTGAGCATGGACTCTTATACTAGATGTAATGCCCCACCATAGAGATCCTTGAAAACAAGGTTAAACATAGACTAATATAATTCTTTTTAATTAAAATGAGCATAAATACATGCATAAAATAATCAAAATATCACAATGGAAGACATAATTAATTGACCAACCGAAGATCCTCAAGCCCTCACTACTTACCAACACGTACTTTTTCATTGAGGCAAATTAACAGCAATTTTTAATTGCATTAAACATATTAACATTAGAAGTGGTTTTCATTTTAAAGGCCAAATAGAAGTTCAAAAATGATAAAGTCATACAAGTTCATTTACCAAGCTAAAACACAATTACTATGAGATTTCATAACAATCAAACCCAAAATGTCTAATAGGCAATCTACTCCAGATTGGAGAGAAGTAACTCCCACATAGATATATGAGACACCAAGTCACATCCTTCCAACACATTAGGAAATACTCACTATTTGAGGTATAATAATTCTCTATCCTGATCATATGAAAAAACTCCAAAAGGCATATGATAATATAGTGAAATTACATGCAATTCAACCTCTTGATTCATACAATACAACTCTAAATGGGATGCAATGAATTCTTGTATCGTATGATACAACATTGATCTACAACTCCTAAATGTGTTCGATGAAATGTGAACCCATGTTTCATTATATAATTTATTACTCTTAAGGGATGCGACCAAGTACCTAGATTGAAGGCAAAAAGATAAACTATACCATAACATAAATCAAACTTCCACACCATTGAGTACCAAAAACATGCATCTCGAGGAGATAGGAACTCGATAACATCAATAAAACAACATAATATAATGAATACATCTAACATACTATTCAATCAGATACAATTCCAATCCATCTTTGTGATAATACAAAATCAATTAAATCACATATATATCAAGTACCTACATAGTCAATAATGAATATACATCAAGGATATTTGAATATTCACAAGTGGAAAAGAGGAGAGAGAAGGTCAAGGCAAGGTCCTACAACTAGAAGAAGATTGTCCTTGTACTTCGATCCCCAATAATGGTATAGGTAGAAATACCTCCCAACCATGTGAAACCCTTAGGCCCATCACATCTTGCTCATAGAGATAGCAATTTGATCACACTCACATAAGAAAAAAAGCATCCAAAACTCACACACAATCCAAATAGTGCACAAAATAAAAACTCAATGTCCATGAGGGAAATGCAATACATTAGCTCACTATCTACACACACTATAGGATAAAGGGAATCTAATTGGGTGTAAATTCTTGGCTCCTACTAGCCCAAGCTATATATGGTATGATAACTCAACTCCCTCAGGAGGCCACATAGGAACTATACCCTTGCATTGGCACTCTCAAGACACTTGATGATCATATAATGTTCCCTTATCTTGCATTAATTTTTATTATACTATTTGTTTAATTTGGTTATCACTTATTACAACCTCTTCATGTTACCTTGTTGGCCACTTCTAGGCTTGGGTACATGAGAGAAGATACTCCTCATATCTATCCTACATACCCATGCTCTTCACATGATGAGTGCCTATAGGGAATGCAAATTTCTAACCCAACCCCCAATTAAAAGGATTACTTTAGTAGTGAATCTTCACCTTTTGGTGATCCTGTCTGACGGGTCAACCATCATTTGGAAAATATTTATCATATTTGGGTCCAACCGCATCGTCAGATATTTATCATATTTGGGTCCAATGCTCGGGGTGGCCGCCCATTAGTTATCACATGATTGGTCAAAAATATTGGTGCAATCACAAATGCGATATAGAGTTTGGATACATTTATTTTAAACATATCACCATTGTTTGCATGATGTTTCTTATTGGCTGATGTTATTTTTCCATTACTACAACCATATAAATTTTTCCTTGGGTTGGGTGTCGCCAACTATTTTATCGACATGTGTTGATCACTCGCCCTATTTAGCCAATTGTTTCCTACTATGGGCTTGCATAGGAAGGTGCATTTTGCCTACATTTGACATTCCCGCTTGTTAATCCCACCTAATTCGCTAACCTAAATTGGACTATAAGAAATTATTATTCTACACAATTCACTATTTTTTCGTCTGGAGACTGGCATTTCTTATTGCTGTCGAACTTTTAGAGTGCTGAGTGCATTGGCCATTGACTCGTGGACCTTGGTTTTTGTAAAAGGCAAGTGATTTTGAAATTATTTTGTAAGTGGTACTAGTTATTTTTTTAGTTTCACTGTCTAGTGTTTGCTGGTGGTTGGACATCTCACATGCTAAGATAGCCTATAGGTATTAGGTTTGCAAATTATATTGGATAATACCATAAACTATAGTGCTATAGTAGTTGTACCCTTTTTTGGAAATGAATCATATTATTGTTATTATATGTAGTCTAAGTAGTTAAGTCTTTTGTTCAACAACTAAGTTGATATTTTTTTGGTAGCCTATATCGGTTTTTCATTTCAACCAAGAGGGGTACGACCCCTGAAATCCAAGAGAGGCCACCATTACCAAAATGTAGAACTATAGCGACATATTTTGGAGGTGGAAATGTTGGCAACGTACAAGATTCACAAGTTAGATCTTTAGTGGTTACTGAAAAAGGAGATTCATCACAATTTGGACCTTCAGACAGTATTGAAGTTCAAGTAGGTGAACCTGATATCTCAGTCGAGGACAAACTTGAACAAGATCTAGAGGAACTTCCCCTAAGTAAGGAGTCACAAACTGAGATTATAGAGTTGGAGTACTTGTTGAGATAATGGGTGTTGCACACATTGAATAATATTGTTATATTTTATTATTTTATTTTATCATGTAATGTTCCACTTAGATGGACGTGCAACATGTAAATATTCCCATAGAATATTCTTGATGAGTTGTATTGTAACATTGTGATAATATTTCATGTAATTATTTAATATTGGGGAAAAGAATTAAATGCCCAATATTAAATGTGGGGTTAGTGGGTTAGGTAGCACATGGTTTATGTAATACCACTTGGTGGTTTTGTGGGTCTTGCTACTATATAAGCAGCCACAAGGGTAGTTGTTGTAGAGTAAGAGTGAGAAAGGCAAGAGTTGAGTGAGACAAGGCTTGACAGGTTAGCCAAGGGAGCATTTGTGAAGGTTGAAAGCATGGCATGGCATGTGTGGATTCATGCTTGTTCACATAGTTTTCTTGGTTGTGGCTATGGCCATGAAGGCTTCCATGGTTGTATTGCAATGGTATTTTTTGTTGAATAATACATGGTGATGGATGCTTTTGGAGGCTGGGTTTTTCCCTCAATGAGGGTTTCCCAGGGTATATCTTGTGTCACAATTTTGTGGGTATGTTGTCTATTCTCTTGCATGTGGATTTTAATTTCATGTTTATTTTAGATCTATTATGGGTTATGTGAAAATGGTTATATTCTTTGTTGCCAAGTTTCCTTACAAGTGATATCAGAGCTATGATTTTATTATTGTAACCCTAGATTGAGTCCATGAGAATGCATGAGAGGATAAAAGAAAAGGGCAAGATATATGAGTGTTATTGCGGATCTAAGGGTTTTGGATTTGTTGTTATGATGGGATGTTGAAATATTTTGAGAATGTGAAATTTTTTGGACAAAAGGATTTTTTTAGATGTTTCATTTAAATGAGGGTTTTGAGGGGTAGCATGTAGAAATGGCCTCCTGAGTAAAAACAGACCTCACCATTGGATCCGGGTCAACATTTTCATAAATTTTGATATATAATATGCCCTAGTTTAGACATGTTTAGAGGAAATGAAAGAGTTTTTTGGTTTCAGCCCATGATGGCCGTCAAATTTAATCTTGTCAGAATTTTTGTCATTAAAAAAAAAAATAGTGAAAAATCATAGTGAAAATGGTAAAAAGACTATCTTAGTAAAATGGCCATAACTTTCTCTCAGAATATCAGATTTTAGAGTTCTTATAGGCATTGGAAAGCTAATTCAGAGCACTACAACTTAGTATAAGTTTGGTTCTATGATTTTGACATTTTTTTAGGTTTTAAGAGCCCTAAAGTTAGATATTATTTATTTTGAGCACAAATTAGGGCATAACTTGGGCATATGGAGTTAGATTTTGGACTTCGAGTAGTCAATAGAAAGCTTTTGGAGAGCTCTACACATTGGTTCGGATTTGGTGCAGGTTTGGTATGATTTATTTCGTGATATATTGATCTAAACAGTTTATAGATATATTTTGACTATGGTAACATTGCGAGTTTATGACATTGGAGATTTAAGATTTGATGTCATTGTATACTCAGTTCATATTTCAGATTGGTCTTATGATGATATGGTTATCAATGTTTAGTTTGGATATATATGATGACTTGTTGGATCTACAAGTTGTGTAGTGTTGTAAGTGGTCTATACTTACAGGTTGCATTTATAGCTTAGTTATGGGTTATCTTTGCCCATTGATCTTTCATTATTGATGCATATTCAGACTGGTGGCTTGGATTTGGGTTGTCTATGACCTAAGTCACATGATTTGCTAATTTTATCTTCATGTAGAAGGGATGAGATGTTGTTACCAGGTATAGTCATGGTGGAGGATTGTGGTTGACTATTTTATGCTAATAGGTTGGACACTTTGAGAGACATATGCTCGGTTCATGGATGTGATCATGGTGTCATAGATTTTGGCATGACATGATTGGATATACAGGTACATCCTTGATGTTCATTAGCTTGGATTTTTTGATTTAGTTATGGTGGTATATCTTCTTGATTGAGGATCATAGTTATTTGGTTTCTTTTGAGGAGCTCATGATGTGCACTTTGATTTCTTTGATGTTTTGATGCCTTGGTTGATTCTTATGGTTAGAGGATGGTTTTTCATCATTATGTCATGGAAAACTTAGATACATGGTTTAGTGGGAGCTTGTGATAGTGATGGGGTGATAGTGCAGGATTAGTTTCTGGTTTGTTTTGGATCTTCATGTAGGAGATGGATTTTATGATGTCATAGGTGACTTGGTACCACGGTTGAGTGGGAGTTGTTGGCATTGATATATTTATTGAGTGTTTGCAGATATTGGAGGTTTGTTTTAGATCTTGTTGCTGCAGAAGCATCTTTGACATTTGCATGGTACACTTGTTATCTTCATGGTGTGTGGAGATGGTTCTTCTTGGTATGTAGAGATGGTTTTCTTCATGGTGTGTGGAGATGGTTGCATCTTGAGGACTCACAAGGTTCTTGGTAAAGGTGTGGTTTATGTTGTCATTTGACATGTTATCCTTGGTGTGAGGATGGTTTCATTATTATGTCATGGTATACTCTTGATATGCATTTAGAGTTGTGACATGTTATGGTATGTTCATGTGGAGCATGTTATCTCTTTGGTTGAGATGGTTAGATCATGTTGTCATGTTTATGTTCTTGAGGCCATGGTTGGAACTTTGACATTGATCTTGGTTTAGTTTATTGGTATTGAGTACACTGATCATAAGAAAGATACTTCATGATATTGCTATGTTGCATTTGGAGTTGGCATGAATTGATTGGTTAAATGTGTTCATGGATACTTAGAGACAGTGATGATGCTGATTTCTCTTGGATTAGAGAAGTATTTATTGGGATGGTTGATGGTTTTAGTAGGAAGTCCGAGGGACAGTCACCTGATATGGACTTGAGAGGAGATTGTTCTTAGATGAGTCTTGGTTAGAGACTTGGGTATCTTGATAATCATTCTCATTCCCCACTCTTGGTCTATTTGGTGGTTGGCTACTTGAGAGGTATAGCCCATTGTTTCTCTCTATTGCATTATATTTATGCTTATCTTTCATGGATATGGATCTTGAGCTATGGTGCATGAGTTAGTTTTGGAGGGTTCATTTAAGAGATGGATTAGCATTGGTTATCTCCATGTGCATATGTTGTTATGTTGGTTGAGTTTGGGAGATGGTTTTATATTAGGTATATTCCTTGGTTTAGGAATGGTTTTATCGAGTTTGATCTTCTTGTGAGAGGCTTACATCCATGATTAGTTATATGGTATGGTTTGGGTGTTGTTGAGGCTTCTTGTTGGGGTTTTATGGAGGAGATCATACTTGCACAGTTTACATCTAGAGGTGTGTGTAGAAGGACATGATACATGTTATGATTTACATGGTTGCTCTAGTCTTGGTTATCTTCTTGGATGTTCAGTTTCACTTACATTGGATTTGAGATTGGTTAGAGATTGTGATCACTAGTTTGTGCTCATGTATGTCATGTGAGAGATGATTTATCTCTTTCCTCTATTGGTTGTGAAGAGCTTGGGAGACTATTAGACACTAGTTATTAGAGTTATTCTTGTAGGATATTGGATTATATATTGTGGATGTCCCTGATACTACATGGATTCACTTCTTTGAGATGTTGTGAGTGGATTGGTTATAGATTTGACATTATCTTTTTTAGTGGGAGCTTCTTGATATATATGTGGTAGGTATTTCTCTTGAGGCTTGTGATTGCAGGTTATAGATTGGATATGTTAGTGATATGAGATTCACTTGTTATAGCTTCGGGGTATGGATAGTTGGATGGGTTTGACACTTGTTGTGGGTGCTATTTCAGCTATGGATATTTTGACAACTATGGATACATGTGATTACCTTTGGATCAGATTTTTTTCGTGCTTGGAATTTTAGTTGGTAGAGGATTTTATGATCTTCTAATGCGACAAGTTGGGTGGCTTTCTCTTTGGATGGCTTCTATGTATGTCCAGTGGCAGTGGCATAATAGGAGGTGAGATCATTCATGTTTGAGATGTTGGATACTTTGATTTTTGTTGCAGGTACTAGGATAGAACACTTGGTGTACTTTGATCCATCATGGTGGATGTGCTGAGAGGGATTGTTCCCTTATTCATTTATGTGGCTACGGATTGACTCTATGCAATGTATACAACAAGTGGGAGATTGTTGAGATAATGGGTGTTGCACACATTGCATAATATTGTTATATTTATTATTTTATTTTATCATGTAATGTTCCACCTAGATGGACGTGCAACATGTAAAGATTTCCATAGAATATTCTTGATGAGTTGTATTGTAACATTGTGATAATATTTCATGTAATTATTTAATATTGAGGAAAAGAATTAAATGTCCAATATTAAATATGGGGTTAGTGTGTTAGGTAGCACATGATTTTAGCACATGGTTTATGTAATACCACTTGGTGGTTTTGTGGGACTTGCTACTATATAAGCAACCATAAGGGTAGTTGTTGTAGAGTAAGAGTGAGAAAGGCAAGAGTTGAGCGAGACAAGGCTTGACAGGTTAGCCAAGGGAGCATTTGTGAAGGTTGAAAGCATGACATGGGATGTGTGGATTCATGCTTGTTCACATAGTTTTCTCGGTTGTGGCTATGGCCATGAAGGCTTCCATGGTTGTATTGCAATGATATTTTTTGCTGAATAATACATGGTGATGGATGCTTTTAGAGGTTGGGTTTTTCCCTCAATGAGGGTTTCCCAGGGTATATCTTGTGTCACAATTTTGTAGGTATGTTGTCTATTCTCTTGCATGTGGATTTTAATTCCATGTTTATTTCAGATCTATTATGGGTTATGTGGAAACAGTTATATTCTTTGTTGCCAAGTTTCCTTACAGTACTTACATGTGGAGATTTTCATTGATTGTATTTTTTTAACATGTTAAGATTTTGATTGATTCTAGTTTCTTTAAGAAATTGTAACATAATGCATTTAACAAAATAAGCTCCATTTTTAAAAAATTGTATTATAATTTATAATTACAAATCAGCCTATAACATAATACATTTAATGATTGTTAATTACAAACAATTACAACCTTTTGCAAATGATTCAATGTCAAATTGCAATGATCGTGAATTCCCTTTTGTACATACAAGGGAGTAACAATAGTTGTAGGTCAGTTTGTAATTATATATATGATCATATATGTTATCTCTTGATTCTTAATATTCCATAGTATGCTAGTGTTTGGCTGCCCAACTATCCTGATATGCTGGCTCTTGATTCCTATAACAATTAACATTAAACAAAGTTGAAATTAAATCCAAAATTTAAAATTAAAGTGCAACAAGTAACAAAATGATTATAAGAGACATTAATGGCCATTACATAGGCATCCAAGTGGTTGTTTATTCCATGGTTTGCCAAATCCCTATCACTAGATCTCTTTAGTTTATTGAGAACTTGTTTAGAAAGATCTTTTAAGGAACTAGTGAAGATTTGTCTTTTAGCCTAAAAATCAATTGTTACATTTTCAAAGACAACTCTAAGATTGCTATTTAAATCAAGCCATTCAACCAAACCATCACTGATCGTCATTATTTTTTTCCAAATTTCTTGTTTGATAAGCTTAACTATGTTTATTATAGTAACCTTCACAAGATGGTCTTCGGAAGAGGTCGTTCTATTTTCTACCATTGCATTCTCCACCTTTTTCTTCATTTCAGACATCTCTTTTTCTCTCCTTTTCTACATTTTCTCTAGTTTCCTTTGCCAATCAGTTGCTCTCTTCGTCTCATCCTCTAATTTCTTCTTCAAATCTTGGATTTTATTTGCAGTAGTTACCTCTTTTTTTCTTCTTTTCCTCAAGTTCCCTTTTCAAATTATGGATTTTCTTTGAAGTGGACTCCTCATTTTTCTTTGCCCTATCCAATTCCTTCTTTAAATCATGGAAAATTTGAGTAGACTCCTCTTTCTTTGTGTTCTCCAATTCCCTCCTCAATTTGTGGATTGTGTTAGTGCTTGCAATAACACTACGCTCCATTTTCTTTACATTCTCCAATTCCTCCTTCAAATCACTAATAGTTTTTGCAGTTGACAACTATTTTTGTTTCATATTCTCCAATTTCTTATTCAAATTATGGATTGTTTCTGCACTAGACTCCTCTTTTTTCTTCTCATTCCCCAATTCCTTTTGCAAATTAAAAATCATACTTTCCCTAGACTCCTCTTTTTTCTCTTCCTTCTCCCATTCATCCTTCAAAATTTTATTTTCCTTGGCAGTAGATTCTAACTCAATTTTTAATCGATTGATGACTTGTGCACTACTCTCTATAGACTTGAATAACTGTATAGTAGACGCTTGTTCATTCTTAAGTCTTTTTTGGCACTCATCCAATTCTTTAGTCAAATGTTGCACTTGTTCATTCATCTTTTCTTGCTGGACAATTGCCTATGTAGGAGAAGATTTCTTTATCCTATTTTGCAATTTTTTGAACCTATTGTCTACTACTTTCTCCTTCACCTTCACATTATCAAGGTCTGCCTGTAACTTTTCTATTTGCTTTGTAAGCCTTTTGTTTTCCCTCTCTGCTTTCAGAAGTGTAGAGTAGACCATTTTGTTGCTCTCTTTTGATATATTAATTTTGTCAATATTTTTCACTTTTGACAAATCCATTTGAAGATTGGTAACTTGTATATCGTTATGATTTATTACATTTTGTGGTAGATTATTATCTCTACCCAGGGGAATAACAGCCATGAAGTTCATCATTTCATTGTTTGAATCATATGTTGGAAATATTTTGTTAGTAGATCCCTGACATTTGGCAACTACATCACTTTTCAACTACATCACTTTTCAAAGTCTTCATAATTTTCTTATTTCTTTCACTTGTCTATTCAAACTTTGATGCAAACTCATTCAAACTAAAATTTGAGTTTTTTGACACAATTGAGTGTTTGAAAGGTGAATTATCAACTATACTATTGAATGATGATGCTCATCCATCTCTAGCTAAACTTACTCCACCTACAATTGTATTTTGAGGATTGCCAACATATTGAAGATGGCCCATTCCAAATCCTGGAGTTTTAGGACTATTTTTAGGGTTTTGTATAGAAGCCACTAGTGCATACATTGCTGAAGTAACCACTGACATTTCTTGCAGTGTAATTGTCATAAGTTTTTGGTTTTTTGCACAAGGTTCATCCATGCTAGTGCCAATATCAGTGCTAGTGCCAGTGTGATCAACTACAATTGGATTTGAAGATTTAACAAATAATATGTTGCGATGACCTTCAGAAGCAGAAGTATAATATTTTTAACCCTTTTTAGATGAATCATCTTCAATCTTAGAGCTTCCAATGATTGGTTTACTTCCTCTTTTGGGTGGGTCTAGTACTAGAACTAGATTCTAAATCCCATCACCACTTGCATCAATGGACCCTATACCTGCATAACCCATTTTTTGTATCATAGTTGCTCCTTTACCATACATTTTTTTATTTGAATCACTCATTTGAAGTTTAATAATATCTCTACCCCTAGTTGACCCAGAATCCTCAATACCTTGAATGTCAGCATCAGACTAGAGGTCCTTCTGTCTTTGAATCTCACTATCACTGCAACTGCCAAGTTGATATAGTACAGTTGGATGCTCTTTATCCCAATAAGTACTGAAAATGTCATCCTCATCAATTTTCTCAAAATTTGCTGATGTCTTTGGTTCACTCAAATTTTGCCTCATTTTTCAAAACACAGTTATCTTGGTTTGACACCACATTTTAGATATGCATACCTCTTTAATTGCTTTTGGCATAGACTTCTTAGAAGGTTCAGATGCTTTCTTGTAGAAATTTAAGTATGTCAGAGGCCCTGATTTGTGTGACTCTAATATGCGCAATGTCATAATTTGGGATGACAATTGTTGCATTAAAATATTATTCTCTACTGCATGTTTCTCTATCTCTTTCTTAACCTCATCCCACGAATCCTTATTTTTTAACTTTTCTATCAATGGCATCTCCTGGTGTTGATATTTTCTCACAAAGTTCCCACTGGCAATAAGTCTTGTTTTTATTATGTTTAGTGGATCATAATTCCAGTGACTAACAAAATGAAAGCCCAAAAAGTGAACAATTCATTTGCCACTTTGAAAGCCTTTATCTCAAATGTGAGGCCTCCAATTGTGAAAGGCAAGGAAGGAAATATTGTTTTCTTTTGTTGTTCACTAAAAAGTTCATTTGCACTCTCCATCTGCCTTACATATTCCAGTGCAAAAACCCTTTCTATAACATGCATTGGAAGTTTGCAGGGTTCAATCGCTGAATCGTAAAACCTTAAGATAGTGTACTCTTCCATAAAAAACCAGTCATCCAATTGAATCTAACTTCCTAGTTGAATGCAATCTTTACAAGACATAGACAATCTAGGCATTGCAGTGCCTGTGATTTTTTTCTAAATAGGTGCCAAAAAGAAGTCTACAAAATGGTTGTAGTTTTTATTGTTAGCAATCATCCTCATCTTATGTGTCCACTCATATACTAGACTTGGTGTCTCTGATTTCTTTTGGGTTTTCTCATCAAACTTATAGACCTCAATATCAAGCTTGTTGTTCTCTATCTCAAATATTGGGCAATGCTTTGCTAAAAGAAGGTAGCACAAGTAACTTGTGAACCTAAATGTCTTCATCTTTCCTGTAGTTGTACTTTGTTTAATCATTAGTAATTGTTGTTTCATAGATTCAACAATGTACCGATCAAAATCATATCTTATTGCTACATTGTCAACTGACTGACCTCGACAATGGATATTATAAATCATTTCAAGAACATTGGCCCCCACTTCCTTGTTACTGTCCAATCCCAGGCAAAATGATAACAAAGAAATAGTATTCTAAACCCATGGCACAAAAATTTCATACTGATAAGGAGGCTTATGGTCATTGTCTAGTGTAACACTAGTAGTGGACTCTAAGGGTATTAAACCCTTAATATATGAATCTTGAAAACTTCTTTCTAGCTTTTGATAAGCTTGAGCTAGTTTATCCAATTCAATGTCCTCCTTAGAGCTTTCTATTCTTAACCCTAACCCTAGGTCTAACAGAGTGAAAAATTCACTCTCAGTTATTGATAAAATTTCCTCTTGAGTGTTTTGGTTTACAATTTCCTTTCTATTTTCATCATAATTTTGAGTGAATAGCATTACAATTTCAGAGCAAGAGAATACTTTGGGTACAACTAATCCAGTAACCAGAGCAACTAGTTTATTTGTATATGCACCAATATTGCTATTATATTTATAATAAATTCTCCCCTTCTCGGGATCATTCCACTTACTAAACAATGAATGTCTAATTGTCATGATTCCAAAATCTCCATGGATAACAAGATAAAAAATATCATGACATTCATCAGTAAAACTTAAGGTTTGTAGCACTTGTCAGAGTTCTATAATGGTGTTCTTTTCCTTTATGGGTGCACTCATTTGGGAGGTTTTTGACTTTGTTTTTCTCATGTCTAGCTGCTACTAGTTATTAGACTTCAAGCCCTATTCAAAATAATTGTAAAGTGTAAACCTAAGACAATTAAAATCAAGATTTCTATTGCTGAAAATTGCAATGGAATTTTTTTGAAAAAAATTAAATACAATTGGTGTTGTTGTCTAATACCCAAGTTTCACACTTTCAGTCTTCAGAAATTAGAACACAAAATGGAATTTTGCTTGTCTTTGAAAATTTAAAATTTGAAAACCCTATGGCTATCATATTGGACTCTCATCTTACAGTTCCAAAACTCTCAACTTCATACTCTAAAAAGGTAATACTTGAAGTTTAATAGTTAAAATGAAAGTAATAAGTAATTAATGGTTTTAACTTTTATGTACAATGCACATCTAACCATAATAAATTGTCAAGACTCAATATTAAATAATTTCATGATGTACATAAGTTACATCTGTCATGATTCCGGATGAATCTTGGCAGATGGGAAATCATTTCCCAAATTAGCCCAAAATTCATCTCGGGCCGTTGATCTATAGATTATCAAATGGTTATTAAATTTATTATTATTATTATATTATATTATTTAATATTATTTATATAATATTATTTATATTATATTATTTAATATTATTTTTAATAAATAATATTAAATAATATAATATAATAATCATAATAATGACCATCTCAATCTGATAAATCGATAGTCCGAAATGAATTTCGGGCCGATTTGGAAAATCTTTTCCCATCTGCCCAGATTCATCCGAAATCGTGACACACGTGTCACGATTTCGGATGAATCTGGGCAGATGGGAAAAGATTTTCCAAATCGGCCCGAAATTCATCTTGGGTCGTCGATGACTCCATGGTCATTATTATTATTATTATTATATTATATAAATATTATATGGTTATGATTATATCATATGGTTGTAATTATATTATATTATATTATAGTATAAATAATTATATTATATGTATATGATATGGTTATAATTACAATTTAAAAATATAATTGCAAATGCTCTATTTTTATTCATATTTATTATTTAATTTCAAAATTAAAATATAATATAGTTATAATATCTATAAATTATTAAAATTTAACATATATTGAAAATTGTGATAATTGTTTATAAACTATTCTTCATCATTTAAAGGATTTGATAATAAAAAAAAAGTTAGGAATAGGTGACAAGATAGGTATGAAATAAAAATTTGACACATAAATTATCAAAATTATTTTTAACTTTGTTAAGGTTATAATCTATTAATCTTTAGTTTTCCTTGAAGCTCCATTTGTTAACTTTTAACCAATCAGATTAAAGGAAAATAGTTAATTATTAATAGTTCACTATTTTTAACTAAGTTGAAGACTAACAATAACATTTCAATAGTGCATAATTTGAGAAACAAGATGCCAAAAATAAATTTACAAAGTCGTAGACTAAGAAGAACAATGATTTGAGAAGCAGAAAACTATTGTTTTCATTGATAATATTTTAGACTGTACAATGTACATAATACTGATTCATAGCTTACATAGTCAAAATAGCTGATTAAATTACTAATCAGCCTGGTTTTACTATTTTGTAATTTACAAAAAAGGGTAGGGACCAATCCAAAGAAAAATACAGATATCTTGAAAACATTTTTTTAGCAAACTTTTGCCCTAATCAAAATATTTTTTTGTCCTAAAGGGCCAAGGGAATAGGGAACACTGAATAGGGAACCAAGGAGGCTGGAAGCATGAGCAAGCTAAGGGGCTGAGGGATTGAAGCCTTTAGTCATAAAGGTCTTCAATTCCATTCACGAGGAATCTATTGGAGAAGATGATGTCACTGAACTCATCCAGCCATGTGAAGTCCATCTCACTGACATCATCGTCCAACAATAGCCATTTCTGTAGAAAATCCCTTCCAAGCCGCACCCACTTCCAATGGTGAGTCAGTTGCTATTTGTTCATGCCGAGCAAGAAATGATGCTTATGTATAATGCACCCTATGCCTTCCTCCCAACACTTGTCTGCTACATCTGCAAAAGGGATGCCAATACCTAGCCCCAGTACTTGCTTGGCCAATACAATAATTTTGACATCATCTTCTAAAAATGTTACACAGAAGCATCAACATGTCTATTTTCCTATCTCCAAGGTCGAGAAGAGACAAGAGGAAGAGAGAGGTAATAAGGAAGAGAGAGGTAATATCCGTGGACACACGATACCTCTTATCATTTCTCAAGAATTCATGGCCGAGTACTATGCATATAGCATGGTGAATAAAAGGACTTCGTCCATTTACCTTGCAAACCATGGCAAGGACATCATTAGGAATTTTTCCCAGAAAGGGCTTTTGGAGAGCCATATTAGTGCATTTTAGGTGAATTGGCGTATCCATGAATACAATTCAAGAAACTAAAAATTTTGCAAAGTGCAACTACAAACCAATTTTATATTGAAGAAATTAGAATATGAGAAATGATATTGAAAGAAGAATTGAAGAGCCTATTTAATAGCCAATTGCAGTTGCGTCTAATTCTTTGGCGTTCACGATCTTCCATATCTTATTTTTTCATATTCCTATTAATTTTCAAGTGTGTGAAATGCCAAAATGTGTTGACATTAATGTCAGACAGTCAGTAGTGCCTAACATGATAAATGATTTTCATGCAAACTTGTCCATGTGTTTCCATTCTGGAGAATTACGTGCGACTCCAAGTCTTTTCAAGCGAGTGACCTTGAGATGCAGCTATTATCATTGATCTCTAACTAATCAATGGTCAATAAAACTATTGTATTTACTATTAATGTAGCAAAAGTGACGATAGTCGACTTAGTAATTGTGACACTGACGTAATGATGTTATGACATTATTAATAATACACCGAAGACAGTACACAAGTTGAAACTTGAAAGTGACTACTCAGCAGTTAGTACAGTCACTAGCCAATACATGTGCAAATTTTGCTTTCAGATTAAACAATTTTTTAGTTTACCATTGAAGATTAGCCAAGACCATTATTATTCATTTTTCTACAAAACGAGTAATTCGCCTCTGACATTATTAATTCATTTTTGGCAAGGGAAAAATAGCCATCATTTATATATCTGTCAGTGAAAAAAACCATTAATTCGCCACATTTAAAATGATTTTTGCTAGGGCAAGAATTTTTTTTTCCAACATATAATATTTTATTTCCCTATATGGAACAAAAAAATTGCCCTTGATATTAAAATTTTCCTGCCCCCAAGATGTTGGATTTGCCAGCATTTTAGGCTTTTTTTTGAGAGGGGTTTCTTAAAATTATCCTTGCCCCCAAATGAAAAAAAAAACTCAATTGGCTATATGAGAGTTTGGGTATCACAATATACCTCCATATGCACATGCACGTAGGTGGGCACAACTAACTCCACAAAATAAACATGATAATACCAATACAAGGTTTGGACTCAAAAAATGGAACAAATGATACAAGTATAATATTGACTCAACCAAACATATTTCCAAGAGTACAGATGAGAAATGAATCCCAAAGTCCACAAAGTATATCCAAGGAATGAATTGAAACATGAGATACAATTCATTTCCATTATCAGAACATATGCTACCAAAATCCTGACAAATTATGGGTGGCAGATAAAATGAGGCAAGATAAAATTGTCCAAAATTCTAGCTTCTCATATTTCAACAAAAATTAAAACCCACTTCCAAAATATGGCCAAACTACCAGGTGTCTAATAAAATTCCCAAACTAAATTCATAATCAAAATCTAACAAGAACCAAAAATCCTCATTCTCATTTTAAAAGCACTCTTTTACATTAGGATATAATACCTCATAATGTCCTCTAATAGCTTTGATTCCATGATCCTATTTTGTATAGCAAAGACTGCTAAAACAAGATTCATGTCAAGCCAAATAAGGTAACAAACAAAAACTAGATGACACAAAACAAGGCAATGCGAACACCAACCAAAATTCAAACATTTCAAAATTTGATGAAATAAAAAACCCGCTTTATAAAAAAATTCACGCATACATGCAAAATATGATAGTGTACCATTGCCAAAACCTACAAAACCCACATGGGAAAAACATAAAATGCTCACACCAGCCCAACCAGATGGAGAAATAAAACCAAAATGGGGGAGATTGCTAATTCTTAGCTCATAATCATACTGCAATTTATTTTATTCAAAATAAAAAAGAAATTTAAAAATGGTGAGATACCCTACCTCACATGTTAGGTAAAAAGAAAGAAAGGAAAGAAAGAAATAAAAACTATGTTGAAATAGATGAAACCTTCAAAGAATTGAAGCAATCCTAACATGAACCCAAAGAGTCATACCATGCACAAATCCTTCATCCAAATCAAAAAAAATGAAGAAAATGAAGGATTTTTTCCAAGAGGTTTTGGAGGAAAAGTCCTCCAATTCTCAAAATATGAAAAATAAGAAGTGAAAATAAAACTCATTTTTTGGCATAATATAAGCACTTTTAAAGGGGACAATATTTAAAAAGCCTTCTACTAATAATATTATAAAGTAGAAGAGGAAAGGACCATGTACAATAAAGGGGATTATGATGATAATATTAATAAACTAGAGGAGGAAGGGACCACATACAATAAAGGGGATACCATGAAGGAGATTGTTATGAAAAAAGAATCAAGGAAAAAAAGGCTTTACATGAAGATAATGAGAAAGAGTTGTAGAATGCCTAGGTTTGTCAACTTGATAGACATATGGAAAACTATTGAATGAGGACTAGAATGCTGGTGATCTAGAATAAGGCATGAATTTCGTGGAGGAAAAGGATTTTTTTATATTTCCAGAAGATACTAGGATGGAAAAAGTTAATATAGAGCAAGGTAAGGAGAAGAGAAACTATGTAATTAATGACCTTGATGATATGGTTGGAAGGGACATGATGGAAATCTTGAATTTCTTCACAAAGATAAAATAGTTTTTGATATTTCTCTCATGGTTGATACCCAGATGATTAACGAGGTGAATTCTTTGAAAAGAATGGTTAGGGATCTGCAAGCGAGCCTAGGCATAGAGAAAAATAAAAGGCTAGAGCTAGAGGCTAAGGTAGGATATATACTAGGTAAAATTTTGGACTATGAGGCTAAACTACACCAACTTATCAAAAATAGTGAGTAGAACATGAATATGGTGACTTCTAGTCTTTCTACTA
The DNA here is from genome assembly GCA_028749045.1 of Cupressus sempervirens. Lineage (NCBI taxonomy): Eukaryota > Viridiplantae > Streptophyta > Pinopsida > Cupressales > Cupressaceae > Cupressus > Cupressus sempervirens. Next base: position 469,779,045 of record CM053792.1, read on the forward strand.
CTAGTTTGGGTAAGAGAAGTATGAAGGAAATATGTCCCCTATTGTTGTCTCTTTAAGTGGAGATCCTAGGAAGCATACCAAGTTGAGCACAAAGAAAGTAATTGAGGTTGCTCCTAGTTTGAATACAAAGGAATCAATTAAAGAAATGACTAGCCTTGGAAAGAACCTAGCTAAGGCTGTGAAAGAGTTGGTCTAGTGCTTTGCTTACTTTTTTCAGCTTTTTGGTTTTTTGTTTCTAGTCATCAGATTTCAAGTCATTGGTCCCTATTATTTCTAGTAATTATTAGGTGTCTTCTTTTGCCATATTTGACTTATGTTCTAATGCATTATTTACTAAGGTTCCAAGTCCATCTAAAACTTGGATTTATCTACTACTTTGACACTATGAACTAAATGCTAATCTCTTGATGATTTTTGTATGGGGTTTTGGGTCCCCTCAAAACCTATTTTAAAATGAATCCATAAATATAAGCACTTTTAAAAAGTGTCTTATAAAATAGATTATTAACCCAATTAATAATATATTTTCCCTCTTTTTCTCAAATTAAAGAAAATACTTCTAGACATTTCGAATTCAACTACGAAAAATTAATCAATAATTAAAATAAGTTAAGTCAAATAGATAAAATCTCCCAAATCAACAGTTTGTGCGACAAGTGTGGAACCTTAAATGGAGAGACACATTCACATGTCTAATTAGATCATGCATTATTAATTCACATTTACCAATTACCAAAGGGTTAATAATAACAATTATATGAATGCGTCGCCCATATAGGGATAACATTGGCTCAACATGAAAGGTCAAAGTCACAATCTCATGGTGCCCATTTTTGGGGATATAGATACACACTTAGTTCTTGCATTCAGGGTGAATATACCTAGTACCTATTAAATAAACAACACACATCAAGTACAAATGCTCAATATATAAATAGCCAACACACATACACATAATTACCTAAAGTAGAATGTGACACTATGTAGATTTTGCTAGCAAATGATTATGGCTCTATTCTCACTTCATACTAGCACTAATGGGAAATCCATGCATAGATGTGGTGCATTACAATATAATGACATATAATTACATGATATTGCACTTAAATTCAAATATTTAAATAAGAATTTGTAGTTTTTTGAGCATATATACAAACTAAAACTAAAGGACAAATATCCACAAGATAGAGGCACAATAATCTATAATTCAAATGCACATCTTCCATATGCAAAAAAAATCCATATTCCTAAACTCAAATATAGATGAATCCTTTCTCAACTATTATAAGCATATAATAATAGAAATAATAACTAAATTACGCAATTGTATATATGGCCTAATACTTCACCAATCCTAGACAATCATCCTGAAGCAACATTAATAACCTTAAATGTAAAATACACCATATAACATCATTAAGAGACATCATACAAATATGGTTCAAATGCAACTAACAACATGATCAAATACATTAGTCAATGCTATTACAAGAACCAAATTAGGTGCAACAGTCCAAAACATCACAAAATGCAACCACTATTTATATCTTAAGGATACTCATAGAACAACAACATGATAACAATCTAGGTAACCACTTGGTACATGAATGTGCTAAAAAGGGTTAGATGCACACTTAAATATAATCATTACATGCTATGATTCATTCACAAGTGGATATGAAGAAACCCATCATGGATAATTAAGAAAGGTGGCATGTTGCCTTCTATCTAGTAAGTGTTTCAATGCTCTCAAAACCAAGGCATTTAGTGACTAGAGACTGTACTAGAATGAAGAATTTATGAAAATGCAATCTAAGCTATTCTGTTTGTATTTTTCCAAAGCAAAGTAATAATAATAATAAAATCTACACGAGAAATTAAATCTAGTCTAAATAGATGCAAACTAGAATCTAGAATGAAAATAAGAAAATAACAATCTTCACAAATTGGATTCATAATAATTCTAAAATCAATTCAACAAATTTTCTTTCCTCAAATTATACATTACAAATGAGAGGTAGAAAGCCTTCTTTTATAGAAACCCAGCTAAATCAATGGTCAAGATTGATTTGAATGAAACGTTTAGATTGATTCAGAGTTGAGTTCAAATAGAAAGTTTTGATCAAAGAGGAAGCTTTTGAGAGACGTGAGTTAACTACTTAGTTGAGAATTAGTTAACTAGTTTTTTTCCCTTTATGATTTAAGTTAACTCAATATTTCTATTTTGAACTCAAGACGAGATTTTGAAAATATAATTTAAATTATTAATTGAATATTTGTTTTGTATTTGAATATTTAAATTCAAATAATTAGAAATGTGGAGACATTTAATTAAAATAAATATTAAATTAATTCTTCGTGTATTTATTGGTAAAAGGGGGGATTAATTTAATTAAAGTTTTAGAAATTTATATTAAATTAATTAATTGAAGGGGTGTAATAGCCAATTTTAATTCAATAGTTGGGAATTTATTGATGTTTTAAGATTATTGCAAATTATTGGTTTTATGCAATTTATGTTCAAATCAATTAGAGAAATAGAACTAGAAATACATAATGAGTTAGGGTATTATATTTACCCCTTTTTGAATCGATGTGCGAGTAGTGCATTGATTCAAAGAATAGTATGATTCTGAAGCATAGAACAAGAACTAAGATCGGTTTTGAGCTTAATGATATGAAGACTAATAGATAAGATATAATTGGTTGTAAGCTTGGTCAAATGAAAGTGGATCCTCAGGAGTTCAATTGATATAGATGGTGAGAAACTAAATACCTATTCATTGAAGAGAGTTTAGGATTATCTCTAGAATGAAGCTTAATCCTGGGGAGTCTAGATAAAACACCTAGATACATGTCCATTGAGAAGAGTTTAGGATTATCTCTAGAATGAAACTAAACCCTTTGGAGTCCAAATAGAACACCTAGATATTAGTCCATAAAAGATGACAAGAGTTTTCATGAGTTATAGAATCATCCCTAGAATGAGGCTTAATTCTCAAGAGCTCAAATAGAATATCTAGATACGTATCCATTAAGACATGACAAGAACATTGAGAGAGTTTAGGATTATCTCCAAAATGAAGCTTAATCCTCTAGAGTCCAAATAGAACACTTAGATACCAGTCCATTGAGAGACGATGATAACTATCATGAATCATATGATCATCCCCAAAATGATGCTTCAATCCTCAAGAGTCCAGATAGAATGTATCTAGATACCTGTCCATTGAGACATGACAAGAACTTTTGTGGGATGACCAAGATAATAGATAGAAAGTCAATCACCTAATCAATAGATAAGACAATACTAGATTGATATGAGTTGTAGGAAACTGACACGCCCCTAGAGATTTGAGATAGCCATGAGTAGATCATGGGATGACTAGTTTTGTAATGAGATATGAGTAATTGGATATACCCCTATGGATGAGATATCCTTAGAAATGAGGAACTTGAGTCTTGATCAGATTGATTTGAAGCAAGATCTTGTTGATATAAGAAATGTGTTCATCTTGCCCCCTCAAGAGCAAAGTCAAAAGATGATATACTAAAAAGGTAATGTAAAGCAGTGATATTGAAGTTGATGATTCAATCAAGAATTCATAATAGATTAGAACAAATGTGGAACAATTTGCAAAAGAATTTTTTGCCAAGATTTTAGGTATTTGACCAAATTTGACCTTAGTTGAATTTTGTTGAAAATTTTTATTTTTGAGAAAATGTTGGGTTGATGTTGTTTTGAGTAATCAACCCCTCACTTTCCATATGCAATCAAAAGAGCAATTGAATTCATGTTGAAATGTAATCCTGAAATGAGATGCAAACCTAAACTAAATGCAATCCTAGGACTTAGTCACTGAATATTATGGTATAGTTTTCATCATTGAGGATTTTCAGTAAGGCTATAGGATATCATACAAACCTCACTCACAATATGAGCACAAGAATATGAATATGAAATCTTTTAGGTTATTTCCAGAAGTAGATGTGAGCATTAAGGCACAAGTAGCTAGAATGACTAGAACGTCCTTTCCTATTGATTTAGTAAGAAAGCATTGTTGGAATTTACAAGTGGGAAGATTTACTTTTGAGGGGGGGGATGTGAATCAGAAGTAACAAACTTTAACCTCTAAAACTTTTAACTGAGATTATTCACATGCATCTAACACATCTAATAAACATGAAAATAGACAACACAAGATTTTGGTCACCCAGAAATGAGAAGGTAAAACTGGGGTGGGGATGACACCCACAAATTATCACTGCAACAATATGTAACTAATTAAGGTTACAAAGTTTGACCACCATCAATGGTCTGCCCTGTGAAAGGCCTACCCTGTTAAAGGCTTTACACCCTATTAAAAGTGAGCTATCTAAAGGATTTACAAACATTCACTTGGAATGTCACCTTGTTATAGGTTCTACAAAATAGTTGTTAAGCCAACCTATCTTCGTACGGTTTTCATTCTCCTAATACAATGTTTAGAAAGTATAGTAGAATGTGTTGATCTGATGACTTACAATCTTCAATTATTGATTCCAGATCCTTGTTCTGCTCAATCTGTTCTAATTCTTTCTAATCTGATATATCTCTATTCGAAGTGCTAATGCTTTGTTCTAACCAACTTGATTTTGTAATGCTGCTCTTCATCTATGTCTTTACACCCCTTTTGTTTCCTTCATAATATCACTAGCATTCTCTCATGCATTCTATACAATCCACACAACTCTCTCACTTACTCACACACCAAATTATGGGATTTCAACCTCCTTATAAAGGTTTCAAGACTTAGGGCTAGGTATGAATCCACGATCAAGATTCATCCATCTTTTCCTGCTAAAATCTTTACACTTTTCTTATTGGTTGCATTCTCTCTCCATTTTTCTTATTAGTTGCATGCTGATTGCATAAGGAATGTAAAAGATTTGATCTTATCTTTTAGATTTTTTAAGATTCATCTTGAGTCAGTTCAAAAATAGTTTACATCTAAGTTTGTGAAGACACAAACTCATATGTTGATTATGTGTTACTCGACACTTAGTGATTGCTAATGCTCGACACATATAGGATTTCTTTCTTGCTCAAATCCTATAGTAACTCTATCTCTCTTGGCACCTATACTTTGCTCGACACCTATAGTGACTTGACATCACTTGTCACTTGACACTTGAAACTTGCTCGGCACCTGAAGTTCACTTGGCACCTGTTGAATTTCTGGCTTAGCACATATAGTAGCTCGGCATCTATATTATACTCAACATCAACCTTAGAATTTTTTTGAGTGTGTTAACACTCAATTTTCAAAACCAATTTGAGACCAACAAACATAAGCATCAAGGCATAAATGCTAGAATGATGAGAATGTTTCTTACATAGAAGCACACCAAACATGTGGGAGATGAAAATACATAAAATACAATCAATTTGCAAACAAAGATCTTCATTGATGCATGCATGATAAGAAAATGATTAAACACAAAGCTAAATACAAGAATAAATGATGAAATATTACAATCATGTTTATTATAATCTTTGTTGTTTAATCTAACATACAAAGATTAAATAAGCTAAACGATCCAAAAAGATATAATACTCAAAAGAAATGCATGAATGCATGTAAGTAAAATGATAAAAGCTAAGCTAACATGCAAGATTAAACTAACAAGGATGAAATATTAAAGCCATGCTAATTAATCTATGTTTTTTAATCTAACATGCAAAGATCAAATAAGTTAAATGATCCAAAAAACGAGAATGCTCAAAAGAATTGTATGAATGCATGTAAGTAAGATAAAATCTAAGCTAACATGGATAAAATATTACAACCATGTTAATTAATCTATGTTGTTTAATCTAACATGCGAAGAGTAAATGCTAAATGATCCAAAAATATCTAAATGCAAATTTGTTTTTTTTTTTTTTTTCTTCCAAGAAAGAAGATATAAGTTTTATTTAACAATGATGAAACTTTGGATAAGAATGTTAGGAAAAAGGTATAATTTTGATTCTAAATTCTTGAGAAGTGATATTTTACCTGCAAAAGATAAAATCTGCAAAAAAAAACATGAAGATGCAAATTATTGTAAAATAAAATAAAAAAAAATATTGAGGCCTAGAAGACCCCATGTTGGGTGCCATAAATCTATGTGCTAAATTGGGTTAGACACACACTTTAGCATAGTCATTACGTGCATGATTCATTCATGAGTGGATATTAAGAAATCCATCATGAATAATCAAGTAAGGTGACCTATTGCCTTCTATCTAGTAAGATTTTAAATACTCTTAGAACCAAGGCATTTAGTGACTAGAGACTATATCAGAATGAAGGATTTATGAAAATTCAATCTAAGCTATCTTTTTGTATTTTTCCAATGCAAGTAATAATAGAAAATTGATCTATATGAGAAATGTAAATCTAATCTAAATAGATGCAAGCTAGAATATTGAATGAAAATATGAAAACAAAAATCTTCACTAATTAGATGCATAATAATTCTAAAATCAACTCATCAATGTTTCTTTACTCAAATTGCACATTACAAATGAGAGGTAGAAATCCTTCTTTTATAGAAACCTAGATAAGTCAATGGTCAAGATTCATTTGAATGAAAGGTCGAGATTGATTCAGAGTTGAGTTCAAATAGAAAGTTTCTATCAAAGAGGGAGCTTTTGAGAGATGTGAGGAGATAACTACTTAGTTAAGAATTAGTTAACTTGCTTGTTTCCCTTTATGATTTAATCTAACCCAATGTTTCTATTTTTGAATGCAAGAGGAGATTTTGAAGATATTATTTGAATTATTAATTGAATATTTCTCTCATATTTGAATATTTAAATAAAATAATTAAAAATGTGGAGACATTTAATTCAAATAAATAATAACTTCCCTTTTCATGTATTTATTGGCAAAAAGAGGGATTAATATAATTAAATAGTTAGAACTTAAATTAAATTAAGTAATCAAAGGGGTTTAATAACTAATTTTAATTTGATATTTGGGAAATTATTTATGAAGATTATTGAAAATTATTGGTTCAATGCAATTAATGTTCAAATCAAGTAGAGAAATAGAACTAGAAATGCATAATAAGTTAGAACTTTTTTTTATCATTTGAGGTTAGGAGAAAATTGGTTTAGGAGATCAATTTTAGGGTATTATAGTACTTACCTTAGTAAAACCATCAAATACACCATAAATCTCATAAATCAAACATACATTATAAAGCATAATCAATGTACTGATACAACAACATAAATCAAATTAATCCAAGGTTGTAGACCACTCATTGGTCCCAAGATGATCATTCAAATAATAAGAATATCAAGGTTATGCCTATAAAAATGGAATAAATAAATCAAACGAGCAATGTTTACCTTCTCAGGATCCATCTTCAAACAATTAGCTAAAACAAAAAAACCCAAATACATTATCTCCTCTTTCATAAAAGAACATTTCTTGTAGTTGATCAACAACTTCTCTTCATTTAGATTTTGCAGCATTTGCCTTATATGCATCAAATAATCTTCTTTGGTCATACTAAATATCAGAATATCATCAAGGTAAACAATCAGAAACTCACAACATAATTTCTTCAAAACTTTATTCATTCACCTAGTGAAAGTGCTAGTGCATTAGTCAAATGAAAATGCATAACCAACCACTCATAGAAACCTTCATTTATCTTAAAAGGAGTCTTCCATTCATCTCCTTCTCTAATTCTAAAATAATGATAGCCAATTTTGGTGAGATATTTTGCTCCACTTAAATAATCTGTAGTGTCATCCATCCTGGTAATGAGAATTAATAACTAACTACGATCATATTTATAGCTCTTGAATTAGTGCACATTCTCCATTCTCCATTCTTCTTAGGCGTCAATATAACAAGTACTACACAAGCAATCAAACTTTCTCTAATAAAATATTTCTACAATAATTATTTGACTTGTCTCTTTAATTCTTCATTTTCTACACATATCAATCTATGTAGTGCTTTATTAGGAAAACTAGCTCCAATTGTTAGATCCATACAATGTATGAGACTTCTAATTGGTGATAATTTATTTAGTACATTATCTGAAATAATATCATGGAATTTTGACAACAATGATTAATTTCTAAGTTCTAGCTCATTCTCATCTCTTTTTTATCTTTCTAGGAATCAAGATGAAACACATAATCTCTTTCTTTAAATTTTTAGTGAACCAATTTCCTTTAACCAAGTAGAATCTAATAGTAGGACAATGATCACTTTAGGTTCCTAAATCAAAGGCAATAAAATTTTTATTTTCCCATTATCCAAAATAGTATATCGATTCAATCTTCCATCATGCAAAGCTTTTCTATCATACTATAAAGGTCTACCCAACAAGATGTGACAAAAATTAATGGGAGTAATATCACACAAGACTTCATGATAGAATGTTCCAATCTTGAGTTTCACAAGACATTATTCACTTAACAATAATGTATGCTCATCCTTGATCTAAGCAATGTGATAACGCTTAGGGTGTTTCAATCTTTGCAACTGTAGTTCTTTGTAACCAATTCTTTTGATGCTGAATTATTTGAAATTTCATTATCGATAGTTACATCACAACATTTATGTGCAACCTTACATATGATCTTGAAAAAACTTTTCCTCAAAATATGATCTTCAACCATTTCTTCTTTCTACAAAATTCTTCTAACCATCAAATTTTCTCCTTCCTCAATTCCATTAGATGTATTTGATGTGTCTTCTTAAACTAAAGCATTTATACTATTTCTACCTATCTTCTTGTTAGAATTAGAACATTCAAAATCTTATGGCCTTCTTCTCTACATTTCAAAGAGGTATGTTTAAACCAAGTTCCATCTTCCCTCTTACTATTATTACTCTTGGAGTAACCACTATAATTACCTCTAGAAAAGTTATCTCTACTTATGTATGAATTCTCATCCTTCCATTCTGAATTTTCTTTGTCTTGATTTGTGTTTTTTGATTGAGATCTACTAATTTCACCAAAATATCTACCCGTTCTCCTCTAAAATATGTTACCTTTTCCTCTCTACCTTTGTTCATGTCTCTTGGTCAAATTTCCCTCTTATTTTACTGTGAATTGGTATGATTTTTCCATACTATCCATCTTTACCAAATCAATCTCATATTGTATAAAAATATTCAAACCATTTGGGCACCTCAAAATATTTTCCACTTCATCATCAATATTTTAAGATCTAATATCCAACTTATAGAATTCTTCAGTATATTATTTCATATTCACATCCTTTTGCTTCAAATTTTGCATTTTATTCAATAAACTAATGTGATAATCACCAAACAAAAATTTACCTTTTAAACTTACCAACTATTTTATCCCAACTCTTGATCTTTTCTTTTTCACATCTTTGTCTATTAGTTTGCAAATGTTCCCACCAAAGAGACACATGTCCTTTCAGCTTTGTAGCTATTATATTTTCATTTTTATTAGTTGATGTACTTTCATTCTCAAAGTATTTTTCCATTACAAAGATCCAATCTGACAATTCATTATTATTAAGCTTACCAAGATAATTAGGGGGATTGGAATGTGGCTTAGCATTCACTCTTATCAAAGCTCTCAAGAATATTTCATCACCTTGTTCTAAATCATGAAATTATTTTGTGACATCCTCAACTGCATCTTCATCAACATCATCGATAGGTCTACCTCTTCTATGGTTGATCTGAATAGCTTCAAGCCTAGCTAAATTTTTTCTTAATATACCCATAATAATATGATCTACATTTCCTCTTCCTTTAGTTGTTTTGATAATAGTTCCAACAAGAATTACAACTGGGCTTTGCAAGTTATAGGTTAGATACTAGTTTTGACACCCTACAACTAAATCTACATAGGGTTCTACATGATCCCAAACCTCCACAAGGAAAAAAAACTCCATTCTGATACCACCTGACATAATTTGGGTAGGATAAATCCCCAAAGGATATGTCCCAAACTGAGAAACAAGAGTATATACACAAAAGAAAAATACAATAGAGTGGAAAATAACACAATTCAATTGATATAGTGTAGATCCAATGTAATTTGGTTAGAAAATGCCAAGAAAAAGGCCTACCCAGTTGTAACCTTCTAATTACAATAGAAATCCAACATGCGAGCTTCAATTTCTCAAGATCCTAACCTCTAGATACCTATGGCATATATAATATAGCCATTAGGATACACAGATCAGTTGAAATACTATCATTTCCTAGAAGTAGGAAATATATTACACATATAACTCCTATACCACATGTGAAATTAGTTACCAAACAATTAAGCATAAGAAGAGACACAAACTTAGAGAAAGGTCCACATGAGATCCAACAATACACATGCAAAACCATGGAAGATATCATGTACACATGAACTTCACATGTACAAATTCCCACACATTACATGAGGTGCCAACAAAGAATACAATACAAGAAATAATAAATTGAGAACATGTCACTATCAAAGCATTAAGAACCATGTTCAAAGGTTTAATATCCATGATAGGTTTCTTCTAATAATTCATGCTCATAGACGAAACAAAGAAAGGACAAAAATATTATTCTCATGTTCAACATACTAGAAATAGAAAATAGAGAAAATCTATTGGATAATGCAAGATTGCCAATGAACCCAAGATGCTCCTACATTTATTAGTTTAAATGATTAAGTATTTGGGGTGTTAATGAAAAAGATACTACTAAGATAAAATTTGAAAAATAATGAAGTAAAATAAAATGAATTGAATGGATGTTGAAAAAAGGATAATCTAAAGTTTTGATAAGGAAAGAGAAGAAAGAAATTAATATATATAAGGTATGCTCTAATGGGAATTCTAATATCCTAATAAAAATAAAAGAAATTGTATAGTTAAGAAAGTATACCATTAGGGGAGCTCCAAGATGTTGGCGCATATACAATCCTTATAAATTTGAACATAAATCATCCCAAACATGGATTTATTTTGAATTTTTGATTTCTAACACATATATAGAAATATAAAAATTAAAAAGTAAATATAAATTTGACAAATGGAGACCCATACAAAAATTTAGTATATTACACTTACATATGATGGTAAAAATGAGGCATAAGTATACAAAAGATTTAGGACTTGACAGTTATTTAGCATTATTAGATTGAGTCACATCAGTGTAAAGTATTGAATGTATATGATAATTTACACAAGACTAGCCCTTTCCAAAGTAGTGAGAGCATACATATGTTAATATTAGGAGAAAATGGGGGAGGGAATGAATCAATGTAACCAAAACCTTAAATACTTTCGACAATATATAACATTCAAAGAAATTAAAAATGTCATTGTAAAGTAAATTAAACACCCATAGATCAAACATCTTGACACAAGTATTTATCATGTAGAAACCCTTGGATAGAGGAAAATAAATATAGGGTGAATTAGTACCCACAATATCTCACTACTATAGTAATATGTTGCAATAGTAGGAGCATTAAATATAGCTCATTAAGGGTTTTATACCTGTAATCACCCAAAAATGGTCATCTAGACTATGAGCCCCTTTCTAGCAATTTTGCATAATTTATCCTTCACTCATTTTTATCAAATCATCACTTTGTAATTTATTCAATTATGATTTGACCACCTTATCCTAAGTCTTTTGTTTAATTAAAAGAACTTTCTCCATTTAATTAAATAATGTCCCCAAAATCCCACTTATCCTAAGTGTTTACATGAAAAGCATTATTCCTATTTTAAAAATAAAATAAAAGGCATTTTGTCTCACATGAGGTGCACACTTTCCAAGGTGGGTGGAATATTTATTCTCCTCCGCACATATTTTGTCTCTTAAACATATCAATTAATCTTTCTTAGGTGAGATTCTTGTGCACATGGATCACTCAAGACTCATTCTCCCGCTTGATTTTGCTGCTTATTCTCAACAGTCCATTTATCTTTAAAAGGAACCCCTCTCCTCACTCTCTCATCTCTTACAAACTATGCTATTTTTATGATGCATGTTTTCTTATAACTTTTGGAGCACTCACTTTTCACTCTCTTTCTTGCATTTATCTTAGTTTTTTCTTTTTAGCATAACTTAGCTCACTGATAGTAAACAAATTATCTTCCAAAGAAATACATACAAATTGACCCTAAAATACCCAGACAAGAAGACTCAATCAACACTAACAGTTGGGTTGCTTTGCTATTGAAAAGCATAAACATTCTCTGAATTATCCAGGTACACCTCTTTGTGTAAGATTTACAATGAATCAACTAAACTATAATCGATAATGCTTTTAACCTAAAACAAATAAAGGTTTACAAACATCTATCTGTAAACACAACATAGATGTGAAAGGACTAACTGACTAAAAGGAAATAAATAGTAAATAACAAAAGTTCATTTACCCAAATATTGCATTACAAAAAGAACATAGGGAGAAAAATTAGATTCTTCTTTCCAAATACATGAAAAGCTAGAGCACAAAGTCTAAAGATGATTGTGACAATGATCAGATGTAATAGACATGCATTCAAAGAAAAACTAATATCATTCCAAAATGAATATTAATCAAAATACAAGCATCTAAACTCAAAGTTTTAGTATGTTGATATTTCCCCTCTCTGAACACAACAAAATAACAAAGATTCTACTTATTCCTATACACTAATCATTATCCAAAAATAGAGCGTCCCTTTCCTTGCATTACAATTAGAGATAAAAGATTATTCCTTCCTATAGGACTAAGTCTATAGCAAAGAACTACCCCCTTTCCTACGGCCCAAAGTCTCAGAAAAAGAAGCCCACACCCCAAAAACTGGAACCCCTTCTTTGTCTTTCCATATCTTATTTATCTTGTTACTTTTCAGCAACCTTTGTTGGTTCTCATAATTGATTCTTGAAACTTCCTCCCATCTCATCAAGCATTAGTGCTTTATAAATCTTAAATTTATGAGTGGCTTTAGATTTATTTGTCACTTTAGAAGATGTGTTAATGTGTCTTTTCTTAGATGACACTTCAAATTTTAACATGGGTGATGACTCATCATTTTTAGTTTTTTTTAATGTTTACCTAAGTTGTAAGGTTCACAAGTTTCTTTAAACTACTTCTTAGATTTGCCACACCTCCTATGATATGGTTGAATGATTGCATTTTTGACCTTTTATGACACTCTAATCATCATTAGCTATGTATTTAGATTGCAAACTTAGTGCATGATGTCAAACAATCAACATACACATCCCCTATGTATCTGAATTCTTTGTAAATGTTTGTGATGAATCCTCAAGGTTCATTGAATGCTTGATGATTATTGATCATGTGTAGAGATGATTTGTGTGCTCTACCTGTAATCCACCTTTAATCATGGGTATGTGCATGATCATGGTCAACCAAACTATGTCCTTAAGTGGCAATGAAAAATCAGTAAATTAGGGTTATGTCAACTTGACATGCAATTTTAAACTTGTTATGAACTTTCAATAAAAAATTTGTGAGAAAAGAATTTGTAGGAAATTGAATTTAGTTTCTGAACTACTAGGCTTTATCCAAAGAAAGAAAAAGTTGATTAGTCAAAATTTTGAATTTAAATGCAATAGTACAAAAAATTTAAGATAAAAATAAGTGGGCATATGTCTAACCACCTTAATCAAAATCAAATGATAATATTTTTTAATAAGATTCTAGATATAAGAAGTAGACTCAAGCCCAGATGTGACACATATTTTTGGGTATTTTTAATCCAAATAAATAATTATTTATGAATTTTCTACTATAATATTTTTTGAATTAAATAACTCTCGTGTCTAACCACCTTAACTAATTCAAAAGTTTACAAAATTTATAGTAAAAGTGGTATATATTGTGATGCATCTTTTAGCTTTCAAAAATGTTATACTATTTGAAAGTTGTATTTTCTTTTCAATCATTGTGTTAGTCAACACTTTATGTGTAAGTCCATTAAAAAATGAATAATAATTACTTTTTGAACTTGTAATTTGACAAAAAATTACATTTATGAAAAGATAAGGACATTCATAAGAAACCCTTTTCATTTCATCAAATTTGGATGAAAAAAAATTCATTAGACACATGTTTGAAGTAAAAAATAAACAAGAACGGGCCAAAACATGTTTTCAAGACTTTTTTTAAGTTGACCACGTTGGGTTGGTATCCAAAGAAATACTAGGCCTTATAAAGTTATTAATGCTTTGGTTTGGTATTAGGATGGGCGAGAAAAAAGTAAAAATAGATTTTGAAACTCTTTGAGGCATTTCAAAATTACAAATTTTTTAGATCACCACTTTTTGGCACACCATGATCCTACACATACCCTCATTTTGTTAAATGATTTATGTGCTTCTTCATGCCATGTGCCTTTTCATCAATCTTTTGTCTCTACCTTATTATCTTTGGCTCGAAGACCTTCTTCATACTCACCACTATAATCAATGATTGCTATTCCTATTAGGTTTATGACCATATTGGATTTTCAAACGATTCACAATGTGTCTCTTTCTGCCATGACTGAGCTCATACTTGGTTACATGAAAATCATAGTGAATGGATACACACCTTTTTCATCCCATTTATTGGTTGATTTATCATGCACACTCTATTTAGGAAATATGAATGACCCTTGAACCTCTACATAGACACCTATGACTCTGAGGCATTTTATCTAATCTTTCACGTGCTTCACTTGTGAATCCACTATATTTATACAAAAAATTTATTGCATTAAACCATGTAACTCCACCATATTTCATATCAATGCATTCACATTCCTCATGTGTAGATTCAAGGAATGAGGGGAATATTGACCATTCTCCTTGTGATTCTTCCTTCAAACAATTTTTTTGAGCGAATTAGCATGGAGTGTGAACTAAGTATTGATGGATTGAATGGCCAATTCATGTAGTGATGCACAATTTGTAAAGGCATTCTTTTGAATATTTGCATGTATCCTCTGTATATTCATGGTCTTTCTTGACCCTATGTCCCTTACATTGGGAACCCACTGAGGGATGGATTCTTTGCATTGATGCTCTTCTTTTATCACCATAGGTGTATGTGTTTATCAAGTTTGATGCACAATGAACATCAAAGATACATATATGAACGTGTGGTTCCTATCTGAACATGACCATGATAACTCACTTGGTGTAGGATGTTTCATCCTTGAATATCAACAATGCAATGCAATATCATGTGATGTTCATGTCATTGAATTAGTGCCTTTGTAAAAATTCACCTACTCCATTTTTTATTTAGCCATATTTGCTAATGAATTACTTTGTAAACATATTAGGAATTGAGAAGGCATTGATACTCCAATCCAAATATTTTTATCCCAATGCCTCTTCCATTGACTATTCACCATGATTTTGTAATCATTTGTTATGCTTAATAAAATTTGAGCTGCCATCCTTTTCATTAATGTTTGAATCACCTTAGTTCCTTGCATGTTATTTTATCTCAACCCATACCTATGTTGACTCTTCTACTTCTCATGCCTTGGTAAATGTTTTCATCACTAATTATCAGTGTTCTAAACTTACAATTTTTATCTACAGTTGTGAACATAGGGTATGAACTAGCTTTGAGCACTTTGTCAAATACTTGATGCACATTCCTCATATATCTAAATAGTTCACATTATCTTCCCCTAAATCGATGTTGAGAGTTGTAACTCCATTGTCTTTTTAACCAATAAATCCGATATCTTCCAATTTAGATTATCATCCTAGATGTAAGGTTGGTCATCATAGAAAAGTTTGGAAATATCTTTCCACTACATTTTGAACTAAGGAGCTTCCATATCGTGTTGATATATCATCACAATGACATGGAAATATCAAGTACAACAAAAAGATATAATTGCAATCCTCCAAAAAGAGTACTCCTCCTTGGTGGTAATTACCAATGTACTATGTATTTTTAGGGATCACTAAATTATTTTCAGCTCTGAGCTAGGACCCTTCAATCAATTAAGGATGATCAATCAAACTGCTCTAATCTAAGTCTTTGAAACTAGGCTTGAATATTTGGATCTACAAGCTTGAACAGGTGGTACCTAAACTTGAAGCTTGACTCTTTGAATTGAACTTTGAGCTAGTGAAACTGAATCTTGAATCTTTTGACATTTGAACTTGTTTCAACAAATTGAACCACTTCAAACTTTTTTTAGCTTAGTTCAAAGAGGTTCAATACCCTATACTAAAAATGTAATTACTAAGTATATATGGGTACCAACACTCACATAACTTAACTAGGTGATATTGTGGGTCTTCATGCTTGTTAGATTACTCTTGCATTTCATTTAAAATAGCTTGCATTTTCATTTCGCTTCATTTATTCTTTGATGTTGCAATTATTTCCTCTACTATTTGAATCTTCCATTCTATAGTGCACCTTTCAAGGTCTTCTTTAGATAGGTTCATTTGAGAGCCACAATCTCGTAGCTCTTTCATGTCATAGATAGGAATCTCCAAGTCATTATTCAAGGTTCCTAATATATTGGATCTGTTGTATAAAATTTCTTAGAGAAGTGTGCCCACATTTTTGACATAAACAACCCTATTAGGAGCTTTATCAAATATATGTTAGGATCTAGTTAATGGATTTTTAAACTCCTTCCAAGAATAGCCTAGCTAGAAGATTTTGATCTTTAAACCTATTAAGATCTTGCACAACTAATTAAGAGTGATGTTGTTAGAGGATTTTACTTGTTAACCTATTAAAATAAACAAGTGTAGTTAATTTGAAATTTGCACTTAATGCATGACACATCCAATATGTTTCTAGTCATTGTTATGCTCTAGATTGATTTTGAAATATTTTATTGAATTCATAATATCATAAATCATATTAACCATTATCATGCATAGATATTTAAATCATATTTATAATATTTTAAGGTGGAAAAATGAGCCTAAATATGTTACCTTTAGTTGGCTTCAAAAGAAATTTGAATTTCATCAAAGAGAACGAACACCTTGAATTCTATGCCTTGATGTTGGCCCAAACATACCTGACCTCTATAAATTTTATAAAAATACCATATTTTTTATTTGTTTGTCAAATTTATATAAGTTTACTCCATTGGTTATATATTCTTCACATAGTGATTAGTAAACCTTATCAAATCTACACTTCTTGTTATTACCTAGTAAATAATATTTCATAAATCAGTTCTTATGTCTTTGATAGACATATAATGTAAGTCTCTTGGCATACCTCATCAAACATATCATCACACTTCTATTTTTTTTTATAGATCTATGTATTTACTTGATATACTCCATGCTTAACCAATATGTTTGCCTGATCAATCTAATCACTAATATAATTGTTCTTTAACAAGTAGATCATCTAGTTGTCAACAATGAAAATACATGAATGATGACCGACCAATATAACTCATTCAATCTTTTCACACATCATCATCATGCCAAAAAACACATTTAAATAATAAAATATAAGATAAAAACATTAGAAAACTATGAAGAGGTGTTTAGATAATGTAATAGTGTGGAAATGGGGGTTCACTAGCTTTTACATGTAAACTATTCTTATTTTTAATTGATTACATTTAGAAGGGTGAATCTGTGTGGATAGACCTCAAATTTTATTGAAAATGATTGGGAAACAAAAACTTAGTTCTATACTTCTTCCTTGAGTTTAAAAGAAGCTATTGAAAGATGTGACTTAAATGCTATATGTAGGGAAAATGTGTAAATTTGAGGTTCACTAGCATGCATATAAAGTCTTAGATAAAATATTTAGATATGGAGAACATATATGGAAATGGAAACTTGTGTTTGAAATATGAATCCAAAATTTGAGGTCATTTTTGGTTCAAAGAAATATTAACCTAAGAATGGTAGATGTAAACAAAAATTGCGTTTCCTAGATTAGATTGATTTTGAGAAGAATCACCATCTATTTTTCAAAAAAAAGTGAGATTTTGTGACTTTAAAGAAATATTGATCCTCCTAATTCTTCAAAAAAAGCTAGTTGTATAGGTCTTCATCTTATCTTCCTAGTTTAATATTTATGTGTTCGAAGCATACCATATACACATTAAAAATAGAAAAAGTGTTGGCTTGATAGGGGTTTTCCTATGTCAAGCCCTAGTTTTGGAATTAATCTTGTATTGATATTCATAAATTTAAGAGGAATATTTGAAGTAAAATTTTGAATGCTACACTTCAATTTTGGAATGTGATCTGTAGACTTGATACAATAACATGACATGAAAAGACATAAAAGAAACCAATCATGACAATATGTTTCCATGGAGATTGTTGTAACTTGCTACTCCATAATACTTGATCTAAAGAAGACTTGAAGGATATGTTGGGATGAAATTTTTCCTTAAGGCTTGACAAGATGTATATAAATCATAATGTGAATTCTCTTATATAGAATCCTCAAGGTGTTTTATAAATTTAAAAAACCTCCTATAACCATATTCAAACATAAAGACTACATAACAACTTCGAGGAATCTAACACTAACATTTTTTAATTTGGGCTTTATTTAGTTAGTCAATGGCCATGCCCCAAAAGACCATTGACTAGACAAGAGTGCTAAAAGGTTCCATCAACTAGTTCAGAACGGCCACAAAAATTATTGATATAAAAGTATAAATAATAATGAACTCACTTTGAGATGGTGGCTTAGATCACTATTTTGTTGGAAGTCTTATAGGGAAAGAAGATACTAAGAGGTGGGGGGTGAATCTAGATCTATAAGACTTTTCACTAATAAAACAATTAACTGTATTCACACCTAATCCATCTCATATCTTAGATCTCATACCATTTAATGATAAACTTGTAATGCTGAAATGAAATCTATCTAAGAATAACATCCATGAAAACATAAACACATAACACAAAGATTTTGATAAGTCATAAACACTTCTAGATAAAGGTTAAACTAGGTGGGAATGAAACCTACAAATTTTTACTATTGCAACAAAAAGTTCACTTGTTAGGGCTACAATTTGATCACTTTTAATGATCTACCCTATGAGGGGTCTTCTTTATTAAAATCTTTTAACATCGTTAGATCTTACCTTGATTATAGGATTTTACACTTACAACAAAGTAAGAACTATGTTAGGAGATTTAAATAGGTCTATTTTTTATTAGATAAACAGGTTTTATAGGGATCCTAAAACCCAATAGTTAAAACATATAAGGCTAATAATAAGTGTGAAAGCCCAGCCAAAAGAGTATAAGTTCATAGGCTGGTAATAAGCATAAAGCCCAGCCAAAAAGTGGAGTTCTAAGAAAAGACCAGGACAAAAGACAAGTAATACCACAACCTAAAGCCAGAACAAAAGCCAAAAGACAAAGAAAAACAAAATAATAGGTGAGAGTTATTCCTCACTCTTTCGCTCCAGCTCTTGCATAACTTGTACAACCTCAAAGGCCAGTTAATTCTCCTTTTCTTCTAGCTATTGCGCCCTTTAGTCCTCCTAGTCCTGATCAGGAATGGTATTATTCTTTGTAAAGTCATCCTCTATTCTGGCTTCATCTCTATCTTTTCCTTCCTCATCATCCTACATTTCTCTGTCTTTGATCTAGCCCGTAAGAGAGATGATGTTGTTGTTAATGGAGCTTAACAAAGAGAACATCTGATTCGCAAGGTTGTGATTGTAGTTCTCCAGGTTGTGTATCCTTCTTTCTGCCAAACTGAGCCTGTCAGCCAAATCCATCCTCCTATTAGCATCCATCCCATTTCTTGTTTCCTTAATATGTCTCACCTATTCTTTGACCTCCTCCAGCTCGTGGAAAAGCCATTTGATTGATCTAAAATTTCCAATCATACTGTTACAAGCATTATTCAAGAGATTCATCCTTGTCTCCCTCGCTCTGTCCAAAATAGCCACTATCGCTAGGTCAATGAGTTCTTCCAGCCGCTGTTCCTCTTGAATTTCTACAAGGATTTGGGGATTCATGGCCTCCCTGAAGATGCCCATCTTTGAATTCCTAACATTAAAGTTTATCCAAGCTTTCCTCCTATGAGTGACCTGCACTTCCCCTTCCACATACCCTACATTCTCCTCTTTCTGCTCCTCAGGTTCGGCTTGGAGGTGGACAGGAGATAGGGGTAGCACAGATGCCTCCTCAAACTGAGAGTGCACTTCCTCCAAACTCTACCTCTAGCATTTCTTCCTTCCACTTTCATCCTTAATTTCCTCTTGCATCTCCTTAACCACCTCCTTAGACTCTAGCTCCTCCTCATCATTGTTGTCTCTCTCCTCATCCTTCTCAGGAGGCTTCTACCCAAGATACCTAGGGCTTTTTCTACTAGGGGTTATGGAGGAGGGTATTTTTTAGCTTGGTGAGTTGCTAATTTCCCCAAAGAAGAGATCCCTCCTTCCTTAGAGATGAGGCTTTAAATAGGTCTATTAAAACCACTCTATTAAAAGATTTTCCCTAACTCAATCTATTAAAACTAATTTAGTACATGATCCTTCAATTTTCTCTAAAAGCTATTTATAGATCTCCTCTCTTCAATATCTCAAATGTGTCTCCTTATATGATATTCTTTGTTTTGTCCTTCACTACTTTGGTCGCTCTCTCTAGTCTCCTTTCAAACTTAGCCTTCCTTGCTCTATTCTAAGCTTGTTTACTCCTTCACACTCATTTCTATTCAATAACACTCACTCATAAGGATTTAGGGTTAGAACCCTTCTTAAATAGATACTAGAGTAAAGTTCTAGGTCTTAATCAACAATCCATATTTCACCCTTTTTATATTTTACCTTTTGATTCTCTGATTGGTTAATTTTCTTTCCTTGGGATTAATGCCTTCTGACAAAATGTATAATCTTCTCCATAACTGTCTCTACAATCTTTAAATATCGTGTAGAATTCGTATAAACTGATTTACATAAGTGTTTGTGTCATTAAAAACTCATATGTCAAAACTAGTTTACTTGGCACTTAATTTTTCTGATGCTCAGTCATATCTAACATTCATGTTGTCACTTGATATGCTCAACATATACTGACTCACTTAACATTACTTAACTTTTCTTGGCTCGGTCTTCTCTATGTTACTCGACATGTATGCTAACTCGGTCTCTACTAGGGTGTTCATCAACCTTTGATTTGTTTGACATGTATTGATATATAAATAAGTCCTTTATAATTTGGTCTACTCTAGATGCCTCAGTCATAGTGATGATCATCCAATGTTGCCTTGGAAATGAATAAGTATTAGACACTAATAGGAAACTTGGGCCTAGAGATCAATAATCTCCCCTTTTGAAATTAGTGGTAAAAAAATTTTGTCATGACTTAGAAATCCATACAAAATTAAAAAAATAGTACTCCCCCTGAGACTGTAACTCAATCTTCAAAACTTATCTTGGCTATATAATATATACATCTCTATAAACTCTAATGCTAACTCATCTAATAATTATGCTTATGATCTCTAATATTTCTATATGAGGATAATATATTCCTATTTGTTGACTCCTTGTTCTAGTCATAAGTAGATTTACCCCATTAATTTTTATCATGAAGATATTCCTCCCTTGTTTTTGTCACTTATGGCTTGGGGTTTACAAGGATTAGCTTGTATTTGTCCAAAAATGTTTGATGACTGGTCCAAATTTTTTCAAGTTCTTTATTCCATCTATCTCTTGTTGATTCCATAGCTCAAATGTGAATTTCTAGCTGAGTAGCTAGATCATTTAGGCTCTCTATATTTGAAATATGGGGATCTTTCCTTGTTAGAGTCTGAGCCACAGATAATTCCCTTTGAATTATCTCTAATGGGTTAATAGCATGAATTGAATAGAAATTAATGTATTCCTTATGCCACTACCTCTATCCATTAACTTAACTAATATCTACTAATCAAATGTCAACTTATTTTATCAAGGTGATCTTGAACTTGCATTCTTACTTGATGAAATTGTACATGCCTTCATATCTTCCTATATCAGATCAATAGAATGTTGATTCTCCAATGTGAAGAACTCGACATCTCATAGTTTCATATAGAAAGAATGAATAACTTTCAAGTTTCCTTCCGATTGAGTGGTAATGTAAGAAATATCAACCTAAATAATTGTAAGTTCATTTGAGATTTTCTCCAAAACTTTGTGCTCAGATTTCTTTTCAGACCATCTCATCAATTTATCACTGATCACAATATCTTCAATCTAAACCTTGTCAACTATATACAATAATTGATCTAGAAAATGATGTAGCTCATTAAAATTAGAAATCTAAAATGCACCAAAAAAAAAATCCTTGATATTGTGTAATACCTATTTCTTCTTGTGTTCTCTCCTCAACTATTCTTTCTTTGCCTTGCAACTCAACAAGGTTTGCAATTCTTGCATCTATTCTAGTGTCATGTTATTCAGATCATATCCACGCAATGTAATTAATTCATCTAAACCCATTGTCTCCTTTGTTGCTTCATCTTTATGTTCCATTATCTAGGATTAAGGGGTGCTATCACTAGGTAGTGATACTTGTAGTTGTTTTCCCTTTGTACTTGATCCAGTTGTCTTCTCCTATTGTTTTGATTTAATCTTTTGCACATGTGTAACATTTAATGTCTCTGTTGACACAACACTCATGTTAGAAACCACTGTAACTGATGTGAATTGAAAATCATTAGTATTTGCACTTTCAATCCTTAGCTAATCCTATATTTATAACAAAACTAGATTAGTGCATGGTAGAGAGAGATTTGAGGTATTTGATGTAGAATTTTTCAAATCTTCCTTAGTCAATACATTCTAATTTGGTGAAGATGAATCAAGAATCTCCTCAATTGTGCCAACATATTGTTGTTCACACCTTTCTATCAATAACCTTATTTATTCTACTAGCTTGGCAACTTATTCTTCATCATCTTGACCTTCTATCTCTTCTTCATCTCTTCCTTCTTCTTTTTCTTCTTCTTCATTAGCTAATGGAACAAGCAATCCAACTGCTTCATTCCATATAAGAATGCTCTCTTTCTCAACTTCATGGGCCTTATTCTTCAAAAGTTTGTATGCCCCCTCTTTAGGTAAGATTTTTTTTACAAAATCTTTTAGTTCTATAGACATATGTGTCTTTTGCAAATGATGCATTTTCTAGGATAAAGTGATCTCCCTTATTTGTCTTTTAATGGATATTGCCCACTTCCACCTAGCGTCAACTTTATTGTATAAATCCTTAGGAATACCTTCACCTAATTTTATAGGTGTACATTTAAACTTTATCATCATGTCGATCGTATCTTTTTCAAGATTCATTTGATCATGTCTATTTAAAGAGTCATAATGAACTGCCTTTAATTTTTCTATAATAGTTGATTCTTTAATTGTTTCACATACCTGGTCAACACTCGTTAGAGGTAGTCTAGGTACAATCTAAAGTTTTCTCAGAATGTTAAGCTCTATTTTTTCATCATCTTCCTCCTCCTCATTAGGTGTCATGACTAACTTTCTCCTCGGCCTCTTAGGTAAGTTTTCCTTTGGTTTTTTGGCCAACTTCCTCTTTGTTGGGCTTTCTTTTTCTTTTGTAGCTAGGGATTGATCTACCTTTGATCTTATTATCAACATTCTCTTTGTCTCTAGCTTTAGTGGTATAACATATTTATTCATACCTTTCTTTAGATCCTCCTTCACTTTTGGATTAACAATCACTATTTTCTTCTTTTTCATTACCCTGGGCTTGGCAACAACTAACTCTTTACCCTTTGATGTTTCAGTTTCAGCTTCTTCCTTGGATTCCTCATCCTCTCCTTTTTCTTCAATTATCTAAAGTTGACCTTTGCCAAGTTTTCCTTCAAGATCTTTAATCATCTTCTTTATTTTCCTATCTATCTTGGGTATTTTTGTTTCCATCATCATTTTGATCTTGGTTGTCTCATAGGTACTGAATGGATCAAAATTCATATCAATCTCCTTAGACAACATGTAATCACTACTGTTTTAAATTCATAAACATCAACTTTATATTGCATTGGCCTCAACCATGCAACCCTTAGTAGTACTACTTGTACATAAATGACATTCGTATTTAACATAAAATATATATCATCATAATAATTATCTACAACTGAATTAGGTATCCTTATCCTATTTTTCATTTTATTCTTGAATTCTTCAAAATAATTATCCATTATTGCCTCAAAATTTTCTTCCAATTGATTAGTTAGGTCACTTATATGATCAATTCTCAGTCTATTCCTATCCCATGAAATTGTACCTACTATGGGGAATAAATTTTGTACATAGAAAAATATAAAAACAAGTAAGGAACTAAACTTACAAGAAGTATTCTTGGCTTCCCTTATTGCTCCAAGATTCTCAAATAATTGTTGCAGTTACAACTCAACAAGATCATAACTATGATCTTTCTTAAGAATCTTGTATCCTAGGTCCACTACAATGCAAGGTACACTATTTAGTTGGCTATACTAATAGAATTTATGTGTAGTCATGCATACTACAAACTTAATAACTAGATCTATAATCACATTGATTGACATACCACGACTGTTCCATTTTTCCTTCATTTTTTGTTTGACAACATCCCTTACAACACTTCTCATCATCTTTGGCCTGTCAAAAGTAGGATAACCAATAACTTGATGAATGATAGCCTTATTGATCTTAATTTTTCCACCTTCTAATCAAACATTCATGTTGTGAACTTGGCTCAACACAATCTTTATCTATTCAACCTTGAAAACCTTTAGAAAGGCTAGGGCACAGGTCCACCCTTTCTTGGAAACTATCGTATATTCATCTCTTAACACTCCATTTTCACATAATTTCTCATAATTTGTACGAAGTTTGTAATCTCCAATTTTTGTCACTTTACACATGTAACTTGATCGTACATCATGAATCATCATTACACTTAATGGAATTGATGACAGGGTGCCAAATTCACCACCAATCAATACAATGTTAGGGTCTTCCTTGAATTTTGGTCAAGGACATTGATCGTTCCTCACGATTTGTGCATTTCTCTCCCTCAATATTTTCTTAGTAGAAGCATATGCAAAGAATGCCATTTCTAAACTAGTTTTTTTAATAAATTTTCTTCAACTCCAAAACAACTTAAATCAACATTAAAAACTTTACTTACTGAGATCTTTTAGTTTTTTCTAATGACACATTGTGATTCACTTGCTATTTTGTTGAAATCACCTTGATCACC
Organism: Cupressus sempervirens; assembly: GCA_028749045.1. NCBI lineage: Eukaryota > Viridiplantae > Streptophyta > Pinopsida > Cupressales > Cupressaceae > Cupressus > Cupressus sempervirens. The sequence continues at coordinate 469,804,262 of CM053792.1, forward strand.
TTTGAATCACTTGGTAAAATGAAAATGAGTACCAAAATTTGATATATACCTTCAATCTTGTCCATTTAGGTATGCAATAAATGTGTTTGTACTCTAGTAGGTGCACAAAAACTGTCTCAGCATTCATAGGTTGTATTGGCACTTCTTTTTATTCAAATACTCGATCACTATCACCTTGCTTAGTCAATACCATTTCTTTTGAGCAATATATCAACCTGATCGATGTAAGTTCTTGGTCTATATTGCAATGCTCGACTAATAAAAAATGTATTACTAATGCTCAACACTTGGTATTGTAACATATTACATTGCCCAATTCTTCTCTTAGATTTTTCCTAATGCATATTTATTCATACTAATGTGGACTTTTACTCAATTTTATTATTAGGAACTCATGTATGATATAGCACTTAAGTATATGGTTCCTTACATACCTCTTTTCTTAATTGGATATGGTGTGATCACCTAATCCATTGGATTGGGTGATCTCAACCTTGTTTGATCCACTTCTTCTAGCTTCAACTATCTCTTTCCATGATTTACTTATCTCAACTTTTCCTTTTCCTTTGTTGCTTTCATTGTTTGGTGTTGGTGCTCAAGTCTTGCAGTTCTTACTAATATGTCCAACCTTGAGACAACTAAAATAAACTAGGTTTCTATTTAACCATTTCTTGTAATTTCTTATGAAATGCGTCCTAATGCAATTCTCTAGAATGTGCCCATATTATCCACAATAATGAAAATTATACCACGTGTTGTGATATTTATTGTAAGAGTTACCTTGCTTAGGTGCATTTGTTTTACTTTTAGATGTATAGTTAGATTTTTCTTTGGATCTACATTCATGAGCTCTATGTCCATGTTTTTGACAATTGTAATAATGTCTTTCGAATCTAGGTGTAGTAGGTGCATCACTTATCTTTGACTTGCATTCATGTGTTTGGTGTCCTTGTTTCTTGAAATTAAAATAGTTACCAGTAAAACTAGATTTAGGGTTTTGCATACCATTTTTGCTTTTGCAAATTTTGGATGTATGTCCAACTTTACTACAATAATGACAAGTAGGTTTTCCTTTGGATCTTGCATTTCTTTGCTCACTAGTCTTTGATGACTCTCCTTTCTTAGTAGATGAAGAGTGCTTGATATGTCCTAGACCAAAAGTATCATTGGATGACCTTGGTGATCTCATTACTTCCTCAAGTATCTAATAGCTTCACTTGGTTTGTTCATTCTTTCCAATAGTTCTTTCCCAGATCTCAACTCATTCCTTAGTTGGTCACTTTTTAATCTCCATGTTCTTTTTGTTCAAATCCTAATTTATAAGTAACAACTAATTCATCATATCCAACTAATTGTTTGTAAGCTTCGGCACATCAAATGATCTTTCTTCAAGTCTCATAGTCATTTTTCTTTTGTCTTCTTCAACCATGATCTTATCTTCTTTAGCTTTCTTCTTTTGTCTCATCATTTCACATAGTCTTACTAATTTAATTTCATATTCTCTTTTGAGTTCTTTGACTTCTTTACCTAGAATGTTGTTCTTCTCCAATAGATTTGCTATAGTTGCATCACTGTCACTAGTATTTCCACTGTTAAGCAATTACTAGACATAAAATTCCTTATATAGTGTGTCATTCTACTAAATGGCCATGTTTTTCCTTTTCTTTAAGGATTTTATCAACTCTTCTTTTTCTCCTTCAAGTTGCTACAGTATGATATGGACTTCAATCATTTGGTTCTCAATGATCTTTCCCAATTTGTATTCCTCCATTTTCAAGATCAGTACTTTTAAGCGATCAAACTTCTTTTATAAGAACTAGGCTTGGATACCAATTGTTGGAAGTCTTATTGGGAATCAAGATACTGACAGGGGGGAGGGCGGGGGTGGGTGAATCAGGATCTATAAAAAAATTCACTGATAAAACAATTAACTATATTTACACCTAATCCATCTCATATCTTATATCTCATACCATATAATCATAAACTTGTAATGCTGAAATGAAATATATCTAAACATCCTTGAAAACATAAACACATAACAAAAAGATTTTGATAACCCTAAAATACTTCAAGATGAAGGTAAAACTAGGGTGGCGATGAAACCCATAATTCTTTACTATTGCAACAACAAATTTCAATTGTTAGAGCTATAATTTGATCACTTATGATGATCTACCTTATGAGGTGTCTACTTTGTTAAAAGCTTTTAAAAATATTAGGTCTTACCTTTATTAAAGAATTTTATACTTACGATGAAGTAAGGACTCTATTAGGAGATTTAAACACGTCTATTAGAACCACTCTATTAAGAGATTTTCCCTAACTCAGTCTGTTAAAATTGATCCAATACTGGATCCTTTGGTTTTCTCTAAAAAATTTTTATGAATCTCCTCTCTTCAATATATTTAACTAATCTCCTTATCTGATATGCTTTATTTTTTCCTTCACTGCTTTAGTTTCTCTATCTGATCTCCTTTCAGACTTAGCCTTCCTTTGTCTATTCTAACCTTGTTCACTCCTTCACACTTGTTTCCTTTCACTCACACTCACTTGTAATGATTTAGAGTTAGAACCCTTATTAAATAGGTAATAGAAGAAAGTTATCGATCTTAATCAACAATCCATATTTTTCCCTTATGCCATTTTACTCTTCTAATTTTGTGATTGGTTAATCTTCTTTTCTTGCAATTAATGCCTTTTGAAAACAATGTATAATCTTCTCCTTAACTATCTCTACAATCTTTAAATATTGTGTAAAAGTTGACTAAAATGATTTACATAAGTGTTTGTGCCATTACAAACTCATATGTCAAAATTAGTTTACTTGGCACTTGAATGTTCTGATGCTTGGTCATAGCTAACATTGGTTGGTCAGTACAATTTCTCTATGTCTAAGGATTGGACACCCTCTTTACATTGGTTCTGTTGGTGTTGTGAAACACTACATGTTTCAAATTATCCTGACGAGAACAAGACACATCTAGGGGAAAATAACTCCCATCCTCAACACATCTTTTTAGACACCAGGCCAACTATAAAGCTAGAACCTTCTTCTACTTTAGGCTCTGCAAAACCTAGGTAGGTAGACCTCAGATTCAATCCATATGGTACTAGTGCTAAACATATTCTTGAATCTATTAATCAGAAAATTTAACCATTATTTCTCCTAAAGACTCATGCAATAACGTAGATCTGCAATAGCTAGATGCAAAATAACCTACAATTTAATCCATAAGCTGAGTGGGGGTTAGACTTTGAATAACTTTCAACATAAAAGGAAAAGATGATTTAATATATTGATATCAACAAGATGTAGATATAAGCAATGAAACTGAATGATCCTGCAACTAATCAGTGCTTTACCTGTTAGGCAATTACATGAATTACAACCATACATCTTTTGGAAATCTTTGACATAAATCCTGCATCAAGATCCCTGATCTACCTTTCACCTTGTGAATAGATGTTTGCATAAAAATGAATCTCATACTTTGAACTATCCCATCATGAAATCTAAAAACCCTGTGACAAATATCAAGCAATTACGTGGCCCTTTGTTTCACAAGCAAAATACTTCAACCACATGCATTTTTAAACAAAATGCAACCTAATTTATGCTCTTGGTTCACAAATCAAAAGAAATTACAAACTCATGAATAGGAGACAAGACTCAAAATGAATGTAAACCCTTTGTTGTGTTTTATTCATTTTCCTTGAAAATAAATACATGAAAGATGTACAGAAATGATTCACCAATCACCTAACAAATGAGAACTATTTGCATAAAAACTTAATGCTACTTAATACCAGAGAAATTGTTGAAGGAAAATGGTATCACAGTTATGAAGACATATCAAAAACTGGAAACCCCAATTGGTATCACAGCAATGAATCATTTTCTCTCCAAAACTAGAACCTCTACAAAGAATGACAAAGAGAGTGATATAGAGGAATGAATTCCCAAATTTGTTGTGAAGATGACATGTGTCTACTTGGAAAACATCTCCTAGCAGTGAAAAGAATCTCTCTAATCTCTTTGTGAAACTAGTAAATCAAATCCTCATCATTTCGGCTCTCAAAGGCACAAAATATCTCAAATATTTGATTGAAAAGATAACTGATTTTGATGCTAGATTTGAAACTAAAGGAAAAAGAAAAAATTAGTTAAATGACCTCAAGAAGCCAAGAAAAACTTTTAGAATCAATTTTCTCCATATTTACACTTCAACAAGCCTTTATATCTGCCTCCTAGCCAATTTTGATGCTTAATTTTGATTCCGTTGAGAATGCCAAAAAATTGCAAATCCACTTATAACTTGAATTAGCGAAGACTTGCTCAACATCTAATTCCATATTTGGATTCTTAATCTCGAGACCTTTCTAACAATATATGATACTTGATATTTTGGATAAAAACAACCCCTCTAGTGACCATTTGAAATTTCAGGCTCCCATCTAGAGTTTCACATTAAAATGTAGAAAGTTGACAAAATTAAAAAAAAATATAGTGTAAACTATAGAATATTTAGTTTTAAAAAAAAAAAATTCAAATCTTTGAATGAATTCTCAAAACTGATCAAAGATATTATTTATTTTAAAATATCTTCCCTTATATCTCCCTCGGCCACTTAAATGATGTTAGTTGTCACCCTCAGGTTGGCCAATTGCACCCAGGCGACCCCACAACATTTACCAACTCTCCTTAAGTTTTTTATTTTCTAGGCCAGATTTTTTATTTTTTGGGAGGTCGCCATGTTGCTACTGGCAAGACCATCCTATTTTTGGGTGGTGACATGGTGACCACTGGAAATCTCAACTTTTATGGCGAGGGTCTTTGGTTCAACCAAAATTTTTCTGGTTTTGGCACTAGCTGGCTATCCATGGGTCCCACCTTGCAACTCACAACTTCCAAAAGCCCGCATCTTTCAAGACATTTGACATGTGAGTGTTATTGTATATAAATGTATAAAAGCTTCCCAACACTACAAATATGGGATAAATGCTTTATAAAAAAATCCCTTTCTCTACCCTACACATCTAGTATTTTCTTTCTGGCAAATAAGTTATCAGGCTATCCCTCCTACTTGAATCCTTAACCATGGAATGAGTGTCGTATTCATTCTTCCTTCTTAGTTCAATATTCTCATGTGGTCTGCCTTGCTCATGAACTAATCCCATTTGCCTATGGTGTGGACTGGGACACCTATTTTCTTCATTTATCTGTATTACACATGGCAAAGGCAATTGATTTGGGGAACTTAGATAAGTTGCTAGTGATTCTGGCATACTAGAGGTACCTCCACTACACACTCTTTCATCACACTGCCACTTCATCCAATTCTTCCCTTGCCAATTTTGTCGCCTTCCTTACATGCATATTTGCAAAACACTGCTCCTTGTAATATACTGTCAGTTCTCTTCACTAAAATTGTCTTCTCTCTCCCTTAGAAGAGGCCACATTCCCATAGCTATTGGAATTTGATGCAATGTCACCATAAAGGGGTATTCAATGCAATTTAAGTCATTAATATTCTTCTATAGCTTATTAACTTTTCTCAAACAATCCTTCCCTGCCCCTTTTTTTGTAACTAAATTGACTCCTCCCAAACCATGGAATCTCCTTTTTTGTTGATGTCCTTCATTGCTGCTCGATGTCATTATCTTCTCTTTCAAAAAACTTCTGCTCCTACCTTTGACTGCTGCATTTTCTTCTATTGAAGCTTTTATCCTCTTCTTCCTTGCTCATGCAAGGTTTTCTAACATATTTTACTTCCTCTTCATCTCTAATAAACCATGCCCTATTCTCTATCTACATCCATCCTACCATCCTCAAGTCACCTCCTTTTTGGCTCAAAACATGAGGCTGCTCCTTTTGCAACAATTATGAACAAGCTGGAGGTGGAAGGTAATCCATATACCATAGTTACTTCAATTGACTCATTATGATTATCCTTGTATCCTATATTTCTTAGGAGACAAATTGTAGTGAAGAGGTCACTTTCTAGACAAATTCATGAGCTACATTCCCACCATTAAATTGTATTCAGAATTGAGTATGATATCTCGCATTTCCATTCAATGTTGGGGGAAAAGAATTTATCAATTTATAGAGGTAGGACATTAGGCACAAGGAAAGTGATATTGAGGCTTCTCAATCCTCCCAATTCCGGTAAGGCAATAGGAGCTAATCAACAATATTTTAGCTACACAAGTTATTTTAAATTGATGGGAGAACAACAAAATTGTATGGGTTCCATTAACTCAGGTGCATACAATGCCAAGCTGGTTGTGTAAGGAGCATTTGGAAGATGTTAATAATCTATTCCTTCAATGTCAAAAAGCCCATTCCTTATGATGATTTCCTGAAATGAAAACATTATGTTCCATAGTCCATTCTTTTGTTTTTTGTTCAATAAAGGTTGATTTTCAAAAATACATAAGCAAACTCCTGGAATTTGATCAATATTTCTCATTGATATGCTCTCAACAAACAAATTGTTTTCTTTTAATAAATAGGAAGAATTGAGTCCAATTTCCATTTTCTTAGAGCCATATATGCTAAACATCAACCCAAGTGATCTTGTTCAAATTGTTTCTATATGCTCTCAATTTGCCCCTATAAGTGCAAAAATTGATAGATCCTCCTTCTTTGCATGAACCTCTGTCCTTCCCTCACACATGTGGAAATTGGAGCTTGTGGAGAGATTAATTGCCAGCTTTCAAGAGTAAAATCCATAGAACCAATGGTTTTGAAAACATTTCCCATGCATATCTTGTCAATAACTTGGTGTGTGGTATTATAAGTATAAGATTTGTATTCATAAGCATGAATGCATATTTAACTCATCAATAACGACAAATTGAAATAAACTCCCCCTTTTTATGATGGCAGCCTTCATAGGAGATTTTTTCTTTACTTTCTTTCCTATTAAAAGGAGCAAACAATATTGGGCTTAATCAACACTTTCCTCCTTCTAAAACCCTTCAGTATGTTTGATTCCATTTTTGTTTTTGTTTTCCAAACCTTATTTGCTCAAATGGAATCAGTCGGCCCCTGAGTGGGTCCGGCTAAATTTTTTTAATTTTCAAACACTTGAACTTTTAGAATGATCCAATGAACCCATCATACTAATTAGAATCAAGTTTGACCACTGATCAATCAATTAAAACTCATTTCATCTCTTATTAGTAAACTATGATTTTCTACTAACAGGGTCTGTCGGTTGGCTTTAAAAACTAACCCGAACAGATAACTGGGCTCTAAAATCAAACACACTGATTCTCTGTTTCGCATACTCCTACCCTATCAAATCTCATCTTATGAAGAATTCTCAATCAAAAGATATTGATTGTCAAAGTTTCCCTTTTAGAATTACCTGCAAGTAAACATGTTAGAAAACCATAGAACACGTTTGGATTTGGCTTTGAAAACTGGGAAAATTGACACTTGGGAAATGAAAACTGGGGCTTTAGTTCACTATCACAAGGAGCATATAAATATGTGATTAGGACTCATGATGAATAATGGGACAAAAATGGTGAGTGGTCAAAGTGGGCTACTCAAAATTCGTATCTTGGAAACAATGGCAGAAAAGCATTTTTTCCAAATGGAAAGGACCTGGGAAAGTGTGCAAACCGATTTTTCAACATTTGAAAATTGGAACACTTAAAGTATTTTTAGAGTACAACATAATGGTACAATCTGTAATCACCTAAAAATGGTCATCTAGACTATTAGCCCCCTTCTCAGCATTTTGGCTAAATTAATTTAATCATTTACCTAGAACAAATTGCTAATAATCAATTTATTTGATTATAACCTATAGTTTGACTATGCTATCCTAAGTTCATTATTTGATTAAAAGAACATGTCCCCTTTTAATTAAATAAAAGACCCCATTCTTCTAACCCACTTAAAGTGCACACATAAAGTCCTTTTTCTATTTTGCAATTAAAAGAAAAGGCTTTGTGACTTTTGGCTTATATGACAAGTTAACTTATATTCTATTGGTTGACTTGTGTGTGCACATGGATCACTCCTCTTTTCAAATTCCATCATTGATCATCCACCATATTTATCTTGATCTCTACCATTGGTACAACTTTAAAAGGGAGAGAGCTTTCCCCCTCAAATCCATCCATCATTTGAATATTGTTATGCTGCAGGTTTTCTAACAGGTTTTTTTGGAGCTTTGTGGAGAACTTCTATTTCTTGTCTACATTCTCTCATCCATGGCATCATGGCATTCTAGCTTAGCTTAGCTTTCATTTTTACATGTAGCTTAATCTCACATAGCTTACCATACATGTTTTAGCATAGCTGCACTTTTCATATTCATGCTAGCTTAATCTTCATTTGCATTGCATTCTTGAGGAACTCCTTGGGACATTTGCATTCTTGCATCTTGTCTTTGGAACCTCCCATTGCATGGTTTACTAGCAAGAAGAGTATCTCTAAGGCTCATCTAAGAGCCCTTGAACTTGAAATACACTCTCTTGCACTCCGTGGATAGGGAGCTCTAAGCTGGCATCCAAGCATTCCAAACTCATGGAATCGTTTGGATAGAAGGGTTTAGAGTGGGACACTTTCGAGTGTACATTTTAGGCACCCACTTGAATGTGTCACACTCTAAACCATTCTATCCAAATGATTCCATGAGTTGGAATGCTTAGATGCCGGCTTAGAGCTCCCTATCCACAGAGTGCAAGAAGCTAGTATTCAAACATGAAGGCTCTCAGCCAAGCCTTAGAAATGTGCTTCTTGCTAGTAAACCATGCAGTGAGAGGTTCTTTGAGACAAGAGCAAGAATGCAAGTGTCTACAATGAGTTTCTCAAAGATGCAATGCAAGATGGAAGACTAAACTTGAATGGAAATGCAAGATGCAGCTATGCTAGAATGTGATTGAGAGTGTGACACATTCGAGTGTACATTTTTGGTGCCCACCGTGGGGCTTGAATCAAGTTTCTAGCTCCATTTGCTTTCATTTCTTATCTCTAGTTTTTTACAGCAGCATATTGGATCTAATCAAGTGCTTTTTTAGAATTATCACTTTGGTTTTAAGGCCAACCCATAAGTAGATTGGTTTGAAGGCCAAAAACTTAGTTGGTTTAAAGATTTGATCATATCTTTTAAACCACTTGGATTTTGGTTCTAAAATTGTTTTTACACCTTGGGTATGTGTTCAAAATGTCTTAATCCGATTTTCAAAGCATTTTGATGTGATTTGCAAGAGTTATGATTTTTTTATTTTTTTCATAAAAAGCCATTTTTTATCACAACTCGGTGCATTTTTTAGAAAAACTTATATTTTCAGAAAGGTTTTTGAATTCTAAGAGGGGTACTCTCTTTGTGTTTTGACTTTTTAGGTCGTATTAGGGATCAAAAATCCGATTTGATAAATTTGGCCTGTTTTGACAAAATCGGTCTCTAGGGAGCAAATGAAGAGATTTTTTTGAATTTCTTGCATTTTTGGAAAAATCTCTAATTTTTAGTAGGGGTCTCTTCTTTTCATTTTTGTTTTTCGATCTGAAATAATAGCAAAAAAGTATAATCTTGTTGACTAGATCAAAAGCAAAGAGTAAAAATGAGAGCATCTGTGATTAGTTTGCCCTTTCTTTGCATACACTTGATTGGAAGATAACTTGGATATTTGAGGAAACTAACCACTTTTTATTTTATTTTTTTATGTTATTTCACACTAACTTGTGGTACTAAAAAGTTGTGATTTCAGGTTGCCATCCTTGTGAAAAAAATTGAAACATTGGATAAAAAGAACGCATGTCAAAGCTTCAAATGCACAAGGACTACTAACGATTGTTTGCAGGGCTTCCCAATGCATAAAAACTCAATTTTTCTTTTTTTTTTTACTTTTACATGTGTGGCATATACTATTTTTTTATTTTTAGGCACATTAAAAGTTACAATTGGGATCTTTTGGTGATAGGAGAGTATGCTCTTCACCCTTGTGGTGAATCGGAAATCTTGACTTACCATTTGATTTCAAGAGTAAGAGGCAACTGAATCTTTTTGGCATGTTTGGGAGAAAATTATTGGAATAAGAGAGTATGCTCTTCACCCTTGTGGTGAACCAGAAATCGTGACTTCCAAAAGTTGATCCACTCTTTGTGTAGTTTAGAATCCTTTAGAGGGCCTGCTCTCGGACAACCTGAGAGGAACGACCCAAGTGGGGACAAGAAGATTACCTGGCTCTTCGAACCCACTATAAACTCAAGGCTATCAAGGATACAAAACCTTAGTAGACATAGTGATTGTCTTCGCCTAGTGTGATTGTTTATGGGATTTTGACCAATGGGAGATCACTAGGAAAGAATGCTTAAGGTACTCTTGTGGTCGCGAGATCGGTTACTCATCACAAGGTGAGGTGTCCCATAATTGGGAACAAGAGTAACACTATGAATGGAAGCCCTATCTAAACACCCTAAGTTAGTAACTACCTTTTTTAGCCGCTCAACTTCTTGGTGCAAGGATTGATCCTAGTGGACTACCCGGATCACCCCAAGATTTTACACTCACCATCTGTGTTCCCTTGGTTATGCTTATGGAATTTCCATGAAAAATCCAATATCTCTTGTGGGAAACCACTTGGTGTGAGGTAAAGGAGCATCAAGCATGGGCCAAGTTGTTGAGTAATGAAGCATGTCCTTTAGGTAGATATTGCTTGATGTGTTCTCGAATGTGGTATACCTGTGAAAATCTTTTGAACATACACATGACGATAATTCTGGAGAATTATTTTGAGACCTCAGATATGCTTGTATCATGCAAGATTGCTTTGTCCCTTGCTTGATTATTTGAAGACTACTCCATGTGTCACTATCTTGCTTGGAAAGAAATTGCTTTTAAACATCAAACTTGCTTTGCTATCAACTATTGTCAAACTTTGTCAACCAAGTCAAAACATCAAATGCAAACATTTTCTTGTGTTGCTTGCTAAGGGGAGTCTCATCATTTGATTTTTATTTTCTATGTCTCTAGTTCTTGAACATGCTTAAAGTGACTCTTTGGTCTTGGTGCTCTTGCTCTTTTTTTCTTCATGGTCTATGTTCGCTTGCTAGTCATCCTTTTGCTAAAATGGTTACCTTGATTTCTTGACTCCACTCTTAGGTTGGGAAAGTTGTTCACTTGTCACCCCACTTGCTCTATCTACTTAGCTATTGGCTTCGTGCCTAGCTCTTGACTTGAGTCACTAGTGTCATAAGTAACTTGGACACTTTCTTGACAAGTCACTTTACTCTATCTTTACTATATTGGCAAGTGAATAATCTACCTCTCTAGTTTGGACATCAAGTTATCTTGTGTCACCTAATTAGCTTCCTCTAGTCTCCTTCATGCTTGATTATCTATCTATCACTATGAAATTCAAAGCTTGTGCTACCAAACCTCAACCAAATCTAGATGATCATGATATCCTCCATGTCACTAAAGAGTTTCAAGATCTATATGCACAATATAAAGAACTAGAAGAGACAAATGATCTTTCTTACCTTCATCTCTCTAAGTGCATGATAGAAATGAAGTCTAAACTTGAGAAAAGGTTAGAGGAGAAGATTGCATCATTACATGAATCTTCCTTAAGGTCTTTACATGCATGTGAGTCACCTTCTTTGAGGTCATCCTCTTCTTCTAGGTCTACATGCTCTACTTCAAGACATCAAATGTCTTCATCTTCTAGATCTAAAGACCTCTTTAGAGGACAAGCAAGTGATACCTACTTTGAGCCTATTCCAAAATTTCATGATGGACCTATCTTTGACCAAGATAATGATGAAGACATGAATGCATTCTATTCACTTGAGAAACAACAAGAAGATCCTAGACATACTTCTAATAGAACTTTTGCTCCCTTGGAAGATTCTTATGATGACACTTTGCAAAAACTTCTTAGCAATAAGATCATCATGTTACCAAAGTCTAGCTCATATGGAAACCCATTCTTGGATATATATTGTGCTTATCATCAACATAATGAGCATATTACTTCAGATTGCATTGAGCTAAAACATAAAATCCAAGATCTTATTGATAATGGAATTATTGATACCTCTAATGATTCATGCGATGAGGATACTTTTCATGAGCAAGATTACATTAATGAACCTATGTCTAGTAGCAGCTCTATTACATCTTCCACTTCTTCCAACACTCATGCATCTCCCAACACTTCAAATCTTTACAACATGCCTCCATCAAATAAAGAACCTAATGCTTTCCACATAGACTACGTGTATCCTCAAGGGCTACCTCTAAAAGAAACTCAAGCTAACCTTCACTTGGCTGCAAACCTTTTCCATGCTACTAATCCTAAACATCCTCAACCTTAATGCACTACTATGCCTAATCCAAGCACTACTCCATTCACTCTTCATTCTCCCTTTTCCTTAGAAGTGGCTCCATGTCAAGAGGACTCTCAAAATGAAAAAGCTATAAATGTCAAGAAAGATCAAGATCAAGAACCCATTCATCTCTTTCAAGATTTTTCCCCTCCATATCCTATATCTTGTCCACCTCCTAAGTATGATGAAGATAGCACTTCCATTATCTCCCTTGAGCTTACTAAAAATTATGAGAAAAGTTCTCTTCCTATGCTATCCAAAGCTACTTGTCAAGATCAAAGGATCCCCTCATGTTGTACTTCTCCACATCCACTTCAAAATTGTGCTCAAGTTTCAAGTGCTTCTATTAAAAATGTTTTTCCTATCAAAGCTACTCATGAGTCCGTTGATTCCTTTTACCATGTTGCTCACTCTAAAGATGTTGATATCCCTTCTCACTATCCATTTGCATATCCTAATTCTATCCGTGTTCCTCATCCATTAGAGCTAAAGCCTTCAAACCTTCCATCCATTTTGGGGCCTTACGTTCCTCCATCTCCTACATTCACTCCTAGCTCATTCCCTAACTCTCGTATAATACCTCAAGTTCAACAAAGACACTCATCCTTGATGAATTTTCACCCATCTATACATCTAAACCAGTCATATCAGCCTTATTCATCCACAAATCCCAAGTCCTTTGGAAGTGAGAATAAACATAAGAATCCATTGAAAAAGAAAGATCACAATGTCCCATCTAATTGACATGTGAATGCTAAGAAGGAGAATGTACAAAAGAGACCACAAAGGTCCACTACTCAAAGAGCTAAACCAAAGAAAATATGGGTTCCTAAATCCATCATTATACAAAGGCACTCTCAAACACCCAAATAATGAGGAAAATCTAAAGCTATGTGGATTCCCAAGTCTCTTTTAAAAGACTTGAATATTGAAAATACTTCAAAGTTGACATTCAAGCTTCCAAAGGCTTCCAGTCCATCTTCTTCCAAAAATCTTGCTAAAAATATTCCAAAGCCTTCCACTCCACTTTTTTCCAAATCTTTTCTACCACCTCATACATCTAAATCTCAAGCTATTTCATCCATGATTCCTCCATTGTTCCAATACCCTTCAAGGTGTGTGTCAATGTTGATCTTTTCCAATATTTTAGCTACCCACATGAAATCCTCTAAAGCTTACACTAACTTTCTATACATGAACTATTATCCTCCATATACTCTTCCTACTACCATTTCTCTTTCATCACCCTATCAACATCTTTGAGCATACCAGTCTATGGTCTCGGCTTATCATGACTTATCTTTTCTATAGGAGCACTATCTACAAACAGCTTGAGCTCTTTCTAAAAATTCAAAAATAAATCAAAAATAAATAAATGAAAAAAAAATGAAAATGTGCCTTGGTGAAAACCACTTCTTGTGGCACCTTGGTAGAAAAAGTAAAGAGAAATAAATTTATCCTATGGTGAAAACTACTTCTTGTGGCACCTTGGATAAGTACCATGATGAAAACTTTGCAAACAGGCGTCATGTGTAATTCTTCCACCATCCATCTATCCCCTCTTCTCTCTTTGATCTTCACAATGTTAAGCTATCTTTGCATATTGGCTATCTTATCCATGAGATTCTCTATTTTTTCTTTCTCATTCCCTCATAGCCTCCATCTTGAGCTTTATTTTTATTGCTCTATCCCATCGCTATCCTATCTAGTTGACCCCTTGGTCTTGATCATAATAAATGAAACATGGTTCTCATAGGTCTCTTGCCATGGCTACTTTTTTGGACTACACACTTCATGCTATCTCACTTGTCGGCTTCATTGCTTATCCTAAATGCTATATTTCTCATTACTTCCATTGCTTATCCAAAATATACTTCATATGGCTATTTCACCTCTTTCCCTAGCTTGGGTACTCTTGAGGAGTGCATCCTTAAGGATCACTTTCACTTGCTTTAGACTCCTTTCTTATCCATCTTTGTATATCCACCAAATTTTTGCTCCATCATGTCCAACACCTTGCTAGACATTGGGAGAAAATGATGTGATCTTTCTTGAGAACTAGTGATCTCTAATTTATTCTAAAAAAATTCAAAAAATCATATATGATGCTGGAAAAATCCTAAAAATCAAAAAATATCTTGAAAAAAAAAGATCTTCTTAGTGAAAACCTAGCAATAGGCACTTTGATGTATCACCAAAAAAATCAAAAAAATTGAAAAAAGTCTTGAAAAAATATGTCAAGTGGTGAAAACCTGGAAACAGGCACTACTTGAAACCCTCGCACCTATGTCTATCAGTCTCAATCATCCACTTCACTACACATTTCCTGGCTTGGAATTCTTTCTTGTCCTCGTCTCAGGGGCATAGCTACTTAGCCTATTGATGTATTCTTATGCATTAGGATTTCTTCGACAACTCACAAAACAATGTTTCTCAACACTACCCCCACCCACTTTGACATCAAGTGTTTTTCAACACTTTTCAAATAGTTTACCTACGATCTTTGATGTCGCGATATTTCTCACTATCAGAATCAAGTCTTAAGAAATGGCCAAGTGACTTACACACACGCACTTTAACACTTAAACAACTAAGCTATGCTAATCTTTATCTACTTTGTTTGTTGTCTATGATGATTTCTTTACTATATGTTCCATCCCTAATAGTCTTTCAAGGATGTCATTGACTAGAAGACTGGGGGCATGGGGCATGTTTTCTTGATTTCTACTTGTGGGTATACTTTGTTTGTCTATAGTGTTGTAAGCATTTATGCTTGACCTATTCAATATTTTGACTTACAAATGTATCATCCTTGACTATTTCGCAAGACTGCACTTGGGGTTTATCTTGGTGCTTATGCCTTGATACAGGTGTAATCTTGATAAATTAAACTTAGGGCATCTAATCATGTAGTTATCTTGACTTACATGTCTTTGATGCTTAGATTGGATTTCCACATACATATCTGATATCGATCATATTCATATCCTCATAGTTATACTAGTGATGGTTGTATGATCTGATGATGTCCCTAATAAATGCTCAATGATGAAATTAAGAGTCTAAATGTTATGCACTTCTTGCTGGTAAACCACTTTGCATTTTATCTTGCATTTTAGGTTCATTTTCTAGCTTAGTCTTGCATTCTTGCATATGGGGAAAGCTCTCTCTTCATCTTTTCCCAGACATATCGGCTAACTCCTTTCATATATTTCTTTACTTTCTTCTTGTTCATGTCTTTTCACCTTCTTAATCTTTCACTTCATCTCTTTTCTATCTTATCATCACATTATATAAAGTTTTGACCTATTAAATAATTTCGACATCCTGGATTCATTTTCGGGATCGAAATCCAAATTCAAGTTCATCTTGATGGTCAAAATTGTCTTTTAAAAATTCTACTTTCTTTTAGCTGACCTTTTGAGGTCTAATCTCTAAATCATCATTGGGGCATCTTCATATCTTGATGTCTTCATCATTTCCATACTTCATATCTACTTCTATTCACCTTTTCACATCTAAATCCTCTTTCTACTCAATTTAACCTAATTTTTATGATTTATCTTTCGCAGTCAACTTCGGTCAAAATGGGGCATTTTATCAGTTTCTTATAGTCATTCTTGGGTTCTAATCATTTATCTATCATATCAAACATTGCTATATCTCAATTTTCTCATGTCTAGCTACTTTTTGCTTCCTCTTACCTCATTTCGATTTAGATCCCGAGGGGGCAGAAGTACTCTATTGTTGATTGTTATAGATATCTATTTCTTAGGAGCATTTGTTTGACCTTATCACTTGCTCTCACTCTATCTGCTTTTCCAGGTGTTAACATTCTTCTTGAATTCTAACATTGTTCTCTTCCTAGTGTTCAGTACTACCACTATCAGGTTGTACATTTAGGACTTGCTATCTCTTTCTACATTTCATTCTTCAAAATCAGATATCTATATCTATCATTGCCTACTTGGCTTTCTATTTTGTTTGACATAATGTGTTCCCAGATCGATCACGCATTAGTCAAAGAGGGGCAAATGTAATCACCTAAAAATGGTCATCTAGACTATTAGCCCCCTTCTTAGCATTTTGGCTAAATTAATTTAATCATTTACCTAGAACAAATTGCTAATAATTAATTTATTTGATTATAACCTATAGTTTGAGTATGCTATCCTAAGTTCATTATTTGATTAAAAGAAAATGTCCCCTTTTAATTAAATAAAAGACCCCATTCTTCTAACCCACTTAAAGTGCACACATAAAGTTCTTTTTCTATTTTGCAATTAAAAGAAAAGGCTTTGTGACTTTTGTCTTATATGACAAGTTAACTTATATTCTATTGGTTGACTTGTGTGCACATGGACCACTCCTCTTTTCAAATTCCACCGTTGATCATCCACCATCTTCATCTTGATCTCTACCATCTGTACAACTTTAAAAGGGAGAGACCTTTCCCCCTCAAATCCATCCATCATTTGAATATTGTTATGCTGTAGGTTTTCTAACAGGTTTCTTTGGAGCTTTGTGGAGAACTTCTATTTCTTGTCTACATTCTCTCATCCATGGCATCATGGAATTCTAGCTTAGCTTAGCTTTCGTTTTTATAGGTAGCTTAATCTCACATAGCTTAATAATGGTATTGTAACACTCTCATACATGTTTTAGCACAACTGCACTTTTCATATTCATGCTAGCTTAATCTTCATTTGCATTGCATTCTTGAGGAACTCCTTGGGACATCTGCATTCTTGCATCTTGTCTTTGGAACCTCCCATTGCATGGTTTACTAGCAAGAAGAGTATCTCTAAGGCTCATCTGAGAGCCCTTGAACTTGAAATACACTCTCTTGCACTCCGTGGATAGGGAGCTCTAAGCCGGCATCCAAGCATTTTGAACTCATGGAATCGTTTGGATAGAAGGGTTTAGAGTGGGACACTTTTGAGTGTACACAATCCATTTGATCTCACCTATCACAAATCTTGAGATATGACATCACAAACAGGGGTTCTAACAAATCTGCACATCTTGACACCAGTAAAATTTTAGAAATTGCATTTGGAATCACATTCAAAAATTGACCAAATGGATTTTTCATAGGCTCAAAATTGAAACATAGAAATTCTCTAACCTCTAAAATGCAACACAAAAGGAATTTTCTCAATTTAGTCAACTGGGTGAAAATTATAACAAGTCAAATAAAGCTTCCCAAAATTCAGAACAAATTACATCAGCATGACATCAATAAATGACCACCTTTGAGGGATTCAAAACCTAAACAAATAGACTTGAAATGACTCAAAATCTAAAACATAGGCTCTTAGGTATGGACACTAAAAACTCTCAAAGCAGTGAATCACGAAAAATTACTAGGTGTGAGATATTCAATTGCAAACACGGCCTCCTATCGCTGTTTGACACTTAGGCAAAAATGCAGAATTGGAGATTACTCAAAATGGGACTCCACAAAATGGCTCAAAATGATAATTTATCATCATGGAACACATAGACAGACTGAATACAATGTTTTACAAGAATTAAACACCTGTTAGGCCTCACAAGTCCAGTCGGGTACATATGCATTAAAAAGCACTTATAGGACTTAATTTTTCAATGGTACTCAAAATTCAAGCTTCAATTTTGAGTCCCAAGAGGTTCTACATAGGATCAAAAACAAGTAATGTAATAGAATTTCATATTGAGCACATTTAATTATTGACTAGGGAACTTAAACTTGAAATGATGCCTAGAAAGTATATGCTTTAATTCTCCTGACATGTCATTTTTTTAATAGAAAATAAGATAGTAAATGAAATGGAAACTTAACCTACTCTTAGAAATGAAATTATAAAAATGAAACTTAATATTTACTTATGTTGTAGGAAACAACCCATAGTATTGTTATTGTATGGCTACAGGAACAACAGAGCTCTAAAACCTCTACTTCTATTTCATGTAATGAAAAACTAATCTCTACCTAACTAAAAGTTACATTCAACTCTTGTATGGGCCCCCATAGAAGAATGAATAATGAACAACTTAGAAATTAAGAACTATAAATGTCATTTTCATTCATAAGAATTTCATAAGGACATAAACTACAAAAAAATAGAGTTGTATTGATCTCAACTGCTAGATGACAAAAGTGTCTTACTAATTCTTCTTAACATCAAATTCTTAACTTTTGGTTTATTTAACATACTAACATAAAGAGTAACTCCTAAGATCTAGGGTCCTTCAATGCTAGGAATATGAAAAGATTGACATCAAACAACATCAAAAATAAGTTGTGCTTTGCTTTCACATGAACTTCAAAATTCATGGCTTCTAGATCCACTCCATGATGATTTACAATTGCCTTGACCCAACACATAGTAATAACTAACAACTAAAAGCTCATGGGATCATAATGAGTTCAAAATAATCAAACAATCATCTACTTCCTTATTAACACTTTATCTTTAATTCTGACTTTTCCCTTCATTTCTTGACTCTCCATTTCTTGCAAATGATTAGCACGTACATGCTACAATCGTAATACATATCCAAGATAAAATTCATAACAAGTTTCTCATATCATATTTTCTCTCATCAATGGCTACAGAAGAAATTACCCAATTAATGCAAGATGGGAGATACATCATTTCGTTCTATATAACCATATATATAGACACACACACACACACACAAATATAGCATATTAATACCATAAAAATTCACACATATAACAACATAATCATAAGAAGTCTAGATAAGTTTATAAAAAGCTCACAAAGTTCTTAAGTCTGTAATCAAAAAAGCATATAAAAAATGGACTAAATAAGCTTTGATTAGACTCATCATTTCCCACAACTTTTCTTTTTGTTGGTCCTCCAACAAACATGAAATTCTTTACCCTAGCTACCTTTTTCCTTGTACCACCTTTTGCTAAGTTCCAACAAAAGCCCTTTGTATTCTTGTGTTTTTCCCATCTTTTAAATTCTATTTCCATATTATGATCATTCAGATTCTTAATGTTAGCCAACAAGGGATGCATAAGCATAGGTGGCTGGAAGGTAAGAGAAAGCCAAGAACTCTGTTAAACCCTGCCTAAATTTATGTACCAAGGAGCTCACCTATTAGCTAGGAGGAAGTTAAGGGGTGAATGTGGTTCCTTATTCCTAAGTTCCTCTATCATGCTACCCGACCTTCTATGTAAAGCCTTCATAGCCTTAGGTAATTATGTTTCAACCAACTTTTCATACCCATCAAATGCAACATTCTTGAGAGGATTTATTGTACAACTTCCTGTATCAGATGGGGCAATTTTTAACTAGTCAAAATAACACGTTCTAGCATCCTTAATCTTAGGCCTTAAGTATATAGGAATTTCACCCTTTAATTCTCTATAGGATTTAGCTTGTACCTCTCTATCGATTTCATTTTGAATCCATGACATTAGAGCTCTTAGTTGAATATCCCCAACATATAATAAGGGATTCCACTCTCTATTTTTAGGTACTACAAAATTATGGAGGAATAATTCACACAATAGATCTTGTATTTCTAGAGGAGAGCTATGAAAAGCTTGTGAAAACTCAAGTGGTTCAACCAAATATGAGGGTTTATTCCTTATTACACAAGTCATTTGATAATGAATGAATTTATCTCTAAAAAATAATGCATAGATAGGGTAAGGGGAATGACAATTCATAAGTTCAGGTATCATTGAGGTTACCTTAGTAAGCTTGGTCTTCAACTTCTCTACTTCATTCTCCTTCTCTAAGAGATCCCGATAATGATTATCAATAACTTGGTTTAATTGTTTTTGTCTTTGATTCCATTATTCTTGTTCCAAGGTTAACTGGTTGGACAACTAAAAGATAAGAGAGAATAAGGGTACAGAGGTTGAGTTCCTTGACTTAGTATTCATACTAAGGTTTCCTTTTACTATTCTTGGAACATTAGTTTCATGTTTTACTATAATTTCAACCCCTTTAGGGTGTGTCTCTTTTACCTCTGATTCCTCAGGTTTGTCAATTTGGTTGGTAGCTGAGGCCAATGCATCCAAACCTTGTTTCAGTATTTGATCTATTACTTCATTTACAAAACTTAGATCAACTCCAAAATTTGTTTCATGAAATTTTCCACCTAATGTTATTATAGGAGGTGACTCTAGAATGTCTACTTACATAAGGAAGTCTCCCTCCATCATATCATCATTTTCAAACATACGATTTTGCTCATCAGAACTAGAATCATCAATTATCACATGTTCTTCATGTTTTGCAGCTTTGGGAGGTTGCTCTACTTCATCCTTGGATGAAAAATTCATCAAATATTTTTGACCATCAAGCTCATCTATTTCTTGTTCCAATGGCTTAGAGGATTCAAAATGAATTAGGGAGCTAGATTGTTGCTCAGCAACTGGCCGATTTTGTTTTTGCCTAGGTCTTCTCCTTACTATGGTCTCCTTTGCTTTCTTAGGATTTTTCTTCTTTCTAGAGATGGGGGATGCTATAGGAGCATCTTCCTATATCTTTTGACAAGAACTATAGGGGTTTTCACTTACCTTATGCTTCTTCCTTAGAGAGGTCCTAGTTTACATGGAAGAAGGTGTAACCTCTGGTTCAACAAATTTAACTTTATTTTTGCCTTTAGCTTGGTATAACTCAAATGTAGAGACTGTAGGAGAACTCTCAGGGTTTTCAAACCTAGATATCCTAGATATTTTTTAAAAGAATATGTTGATCATATTTCCTCAATTACCTTCTCAATCCCATGTTAGCGCAAACTCATTTTCCCACTCTCTGTCCTATAGGGCTTAGGGTCCAATTTTCAAATTTTCCCAGGAGAAAGTCTTCCCCTAAAACTCTCATTTCTCTTAATTCCTTTTCCACTATTATCTTAATCAAACAATGGTGTGAGAAAAAATTAAGCTTCCTTCCTTGCACTAGTGATGCCCTCTTTTTTAAAATATGGAACAAGAAACTAGGGACATTTATAGGGCAATTATCATGGCCTAAACAACTTAGAAATTTTAAATGAACAAAATATAGAAATTTTTGTCATCCCTCACAAGTAAATTATATTATGATGTATATGGCATAATTTCTATAGGGTTTTGGCACTAACAATTTGTTCGTACCTTGTTTCTTGTTGATATCCAAAGGTGGGTCCAAATGTAGCATGAATTAAGCTCTGGTTGTTTTCAGGTCAAAATTCTCTAAAAATTCATCCCCCTCTTACGATTATCCCATAACTTTGGATACAATTTATTCTATGAACAACACCCTTAACCCTTTTACCATGGCTTCATTATCCCTTAATGTTCTCAAAAACTAAGTAGCCACTTCATCATCCTAGCTAGTGTGTCTTTGGATGTAATCAAGCCATCCCTTAACTTGAAATAATAATTTTCATTCTTGATCCTCCAATAAAATGTTATGAATGGTAGGTTAATGATGAACTAAACCTCTACCAATTTTCTCATATTATCCAACATATAGACTAATAAATTCACAACAATAAATGAAATATAAGATCACAAGGGTTCTCAACAAAGAAAAAGTTGACAAAAGCAGACAAAAATCAATAATCACAAGAGAAAATGAAAAAGATATAGAAGTTAAACTATTTATTTGAACAAAAATTGAAAATATTCAAGTTCATTTTCCATAAAAACTCCTCATACTTTTGTACCAACCAGCTTAGCAAAATATGTGTGAAATAAATAATGATGCGCTAAGAGTTGTCATGTCATAAGTGAAACTTCATATGTGGCAATATTTATGCAATTTTGGAATGTTGGGAAATAAATATCACATAACAATATAATCACACACACACACACACACACACACACACACACACACACACACATGTTCCCCACCAACTTAATTAAGAAATTGGTCCCACAACTACACATGTGACAAGAGTGATGCCAATAAATTAAACAAATAATGAAAAATATCATGGATAGTATGTATGAACTTGGAAGATTGGTGACAATAATAACATGTTTTCATCCAATGGATGAATAACAATGAGGTGGAAATGAAATGATGGGGTGGGATAGCGAGACAAGATGTGAGATGAGATGGAATGATGAGGTGGATTTTATTATGAATATTGTACTTTCAAAAAGAAAGTTTTTATTATGAAATGATTCAAATGCTTTTAGAGAAGAACTGGTGTGAACAAAAATCTTAAGGCTAGATGCTATAGGAGACTCTTCATCATCATTATAGAGAAACTACTCCAATAACTCTTCTTTTCTTTAAGGCTTATGATACAACTTAAGTTGTTATCCATTGACAAGTAATTTGAAACACAAAGGATCAACTGTGGATAATTTGACTACACCATTTGGAAAGATAGGAATGGTTTCATAAGGTCTTAGACATCTTTTTAAAAAAAATTTAGGTGTATGATGATACATGGAGTCATAAAGTAGGGCCCAATCACCAACTGCAAACTGCTTCTATTTGATGAACTTATCATGTCATTGTTTCCTTTGTTGCTAAATAATTTTTGTTGTATGAAAAGAAGATTTCCTCCATTCATCTAATCCATTGAGTGTTAAAATGTGTTCTTGTTGGGTAGGAGTAAGATCTATCTAGATTGAGTTCCAATGTTGTACATAATGTTTTATGCTCAAATTCCATAGACATCATTTTTGGTTTACCATAAAAAAGTTGTTAAGGAGTGAATTCAGTTATAGTTTTCCATGTAGTTTTGTAAGCCCATAGTGCTTTAGGTAGTTTTGTAGCCCAATCCTTCTTATGTACTAACATTGTTTTAATAAGTATTGTTTTGAGCTCTCTATTAGTGACCTCCATCTGGCTATTGGCTTGAGGATGATAGGGGAAAGATTTTCCATGCCAAATTTTATATTCTTCCATCACGGTAGTGATGAGATATGTGATTAATTAAGGACCTTGATCAAATACCAATTCTCTTAGAACACCAAACCAAGTAAAAATGCATTCATATAAAAAATTGACAACATTATTATCTCGATGGTGCTTCATTGGCTTGGCTTCAACCCACTTAAAAATGTAATTAGTACAAACTAGAATGTAGGATTTACCTTGTGAAGTAGGTTCAATAGGTCTAAAAAATTCAACCCCCTATTTGTTCAAGGGTGTCACAACAACCTAGGGTTGTAGAGGCATCTCATCTAATTTTGTAGGTCTTCCTATTTGTCAGAATTTATCACATTTTCTTGTGTATTGTGTTGCATCTTTGTGAAGTGTTGGCCAGTAGTATCATGTAGTCAATATTTTGAAAGTTGTTCTTTTGGTTGCAAAGTGACCTCTATCGGGTTCATCATGACATGCCCTAAGAAAAGCATATGTTTCATCCTTTCTGACACATATTCATACTACTTGATCAAGGCTAGAGTAAAACATTGGTTCGACAATACAAGAAAAAATAAAACTTTTCTTTGTTAACAACTTCTTCTACTTAGGAGAGAAATGTACAAGTGTCCTTCCTATGGTTAGATAATTTTCAATATCAACATACCATGGATTTTGTGCTGATAATAAGGAAATATGTTCATTCGAAAAACTATTATCAATGACTATAGGATCCTCAAGCACATGTAAATGAGATAGGAAGTCAACTACTACATTGTCTTTTCCTGGTTTACCTGCAATGGTGATATCAAATTCTTGCATAAGCAGTAACCATCTAGCTAGCCTCCCTGATATGGTAGGTTTATTCATAAAGTATTTAATAGTTGAATGGTCAGTATGGAAAAATATATCATAACCATTAATAGAATGTCTAAACTTATTCAGTGCATAAATAACTGCAAGCATCTTCTTTTTGGTTACTGTATAACTAAACTCAGCTCCTTGCAAATTTTTACTAATAAAATAAATGGCATGCTCCACCACTCCTTTTTGTCCCAGCACTTCCCCTATGGCATAGTCAGATGCATCAATGTGAATGTGGAATGACAATCCCCAATTGGGCCCTCTCAATACTAGTATGGTTGTAAGAACCTTCTTAAGCTAGAGGAAAGACTTGCTATATTCAGAGACCCAAGAAAAGTCATAGTATTTCTCCAATAAGTTATAAAGAGGTGTTGAAATTTGACTAAAATCCTTAATGATTCTCCTATAATATCCTGCATGTACATCCTTTTGTTTTTTTGGGGTAGGCAAAGTACTAATCACTTCAATATTTGTTGGATCTGCTTGGATACCCTGTGATAAGATGGAATGAACCATGACAACACCTTCCTCCATCATCATGAAACACTTTTCACTATTAAGTGAAAGATTGTACTCTTGACATCTCTTGAGGACATTTTCTAAATTCAATTTAGCTTCTTCATAAGTAGTTCCATAGGCAATAAAGTCATCCATATATATTTCTATGCATTCAGAAGATGTCAAAAAAAAATACTAATTACAGTTCTTTGGAATGTAGCTAGAGCATTACATAAGCCAAAAGGTAAGATAGAGTATGCAAAGGTTCCCCATGGGCATGTGAAATTTTGTTTTCTTCTAGTCCTTCTAAGTTGTTTGGATCTAGTTGTAGCCACTAAAATCATCCAGGAAAGAGAAAAACTTCTTGCCAGCTAGATTGACAAGTACTTGGTCAATGAATGGCAAAGGAAAATGGTCTCTTTTGGTAGTTGAATTGAGTTCTCAATAATCTGCAAAAAATTCTCCATTTCCTACATTTTTTTGGCATAATGACTAGGGGTGATGTTGTCTAGGTTGGAGTCTGATCAGTCCCCAAGTGGGAGATTTTTAGTTTATGGAAACTAATTAGAGAAGTGTTATACATACTTCATAATCCTATTTTATTGCACCTAATTTAGATAGGCATATTGTAACCCTAAAGTGGGTATATATTAAATAAGATAGCTTAGGGTTAGGGTTTGGTAGAATGTGATGTCTACTGAGATAAGAAAGGTTGGACAACTGTGTAGGTGGACATAGCCTAGGTTTTGGGTGAACCATGTTAAATCTGTGTGTCATCTATGTTCTTATGGTTTTCTTCTTTTCTTTCTACAATTAACTGTTTATTCATAAATCATTCTGGATTTTCTAAATCTTAACAATTGGTATCAGAGAAAGGTCTATTGCTATAGATTGATAGGAATTTCAAATTTGAGTGGGAGTAATGGAGGATTCCAAATTCAAGATTGAAAAATTCAATGGCCAGAATTTTCAATTATGGAAAATGTAGATGAAAGATTATCTGTATCAGAAGGATTTGTGGAAGCCATTAAAAGGGAAGGCTAAGAGACAAGAAATGATCACAGATGAAGATTGGGAGATCTTGGATAGTTTTGGGACTAAAAATTGCATGGTCAATTTTGAGTACCATTGAGAAAATTGAGCCCTATAAGCACTTTTAAATGCATATGTACCCGGCTATCACTCTAAGGCTTCAGAGGTGTTTAATGCTTATAACACCTTCCATTTAGTATGCCTATTTGTTCCATGAAGTTAAATTGTTATTCCGAGCCATTTCGTGAAGCCCCGTTTTGAGCAATCTCCAATTCTGCATTTTCATCCAAGTGTCAAACAGCGACAGGAGGCCATGTTTGCAAATGAATATCTTGTACCCAGAAATGTTTCATGACTCACCAGTTTGGGAGTGTCTAATGTCCATACCAGAGAGCCTATGTTTTAGGTTTTGAGTCATTTTGAATTAGTTTGACTAGGTTTTGAATCCCTCAAAGTTGGTAGTTTACTATTTTCATGCTGATGCAGATTGCACATAATTCTGGGAAGCCCTATTTGACGAGTTATAACTTTGACCTAGTTGACCCAAATGTTGAAATTCCTTTTTTGTTGCATTATAGATGTCAAAGAATTATTATGTTATAAGTTTTAGTTCATGACAAATTTTTTTGATCAATTTTCAAACACGATTCCAAATGCAATTTCTATCTTTTTATTGGTGTCAGCATTTACAAATTTGTCAGTACCCCTGTTCGAGATGTTATAATTTGAAATTTGTGATTGGTAAGCCTAAATGGATTGTACCACTATGTTGTACTCTGAAAATACTTTAAGTGTGTCAATTTTCAAATCTTAACGAATCCATATGCACACTTTTCTAGGTCAATTCCATTTGCAAAAAATGCTTTCTAGCATTGTTTCCAATCGACAAATTCTGAGTAGCCTACTTTGACTGCTTTCCATTTGTGTCCTGTTATTCTTCATAAGCCCAAATCACAGACTTATACTCTCCCTGTGGCAATGAACCAATGCCCTAGTTTTCATTCTCCCAAGTGTCAGTTTACCCAGTTTTCACAGCCAATTCCAAACACGATTTGTTGTTTTCTGACATGTTTTCTTGCAGGAAGTTCTGAAAGGTCAACTTTGAAAATGAATATCTTTTGACCCCAAATTCTTCATGAGACGAAATTTGACAAGGTGAAAGTATGTGGAACAAAAAATCAGTGTGCCAGTTTTTAGAGCTCGATTAGAGGTTTGGGTTAGTTTTTAAGGCCAGTCAACAGACCTTCTGGAGAAAATTTAACAGGAGGGAGAAAGTGATAAAACAAGTTTTTAATGATCAGTCAGTGATCAAATTTGATTTGAATCAGTATCAGGTAGTCAATGGGCCAGTTATAAGATTCAGTTGTCTAGAAATGAATTTTTTATTTAGTCGAACCCACTATGGAGTCTAACTAATTGTATCAGGCTGATGGACATGTGGGATTGAGCAATTTTTGAAAATTTTAAATAATCATAACTCACTAAATATTAGATACACATATACAATTCAATTGTACTGAAGAGTACAAGCAATATTAAAGAATGGGGCGAGGAGAATACGTCTGCAGTATATCTCAAATGCTTGCTCAACATTGTTCAAGAGTTTATCAAATTATTTTCTTAGGGAATGAATACAACTTTGGTTATCATCATCACTTCAAGTTAGCACTAGGGGAGGAGTTGATCTTGGAACCTTAGAGTTTAAGCCTTTTAGATTTGCTAGCAATGTAAGACCTATGAAAAGTGAAAAAATGGGGTCTAGTTCCAGTGATTAAAAAGAAAAGTTCTAAAACCCAGACACATGCTTTTTAAAGATTTTTGTGTTTAAGAAGTCATGCCTAGCATATCAAGTGAAGTTGCCTAGAAACAACAAGAGCCCATGCAGACTTGAGAAGGAGTTATCTAGGGATCCTCATGCCACTATGAGTAACTAGTGGCAACAACAGAGGCAAGTAAACCTCACATGTGGCATAGAGGAGAGCTCACATAAAAGAGAGCCTCACGGCATGAAGCCATCAGCTGGTACAAAGACACCAATTGGAGCAAATAACACCCATGGTTTTAAGAAGAAGCGGCTTAGAAAAGGACAAGGAAGTCGTAGTTCCAATGGGCAACAATAGAGATCAGAGCACACAATAGGCTAAAATTGAGAAGTCCACAAAAAATAAGTGACATGCAATCTGCATAAAAATAAAGCCGTCAGTCAATTGAGATGAACTCGTAGAACATTAAAAAAATTGCTTATTACAAAGGGATCTTAGAGCCTCATGCAATAAACAGAGGATGAGCAGAGGCATCTTTTGCAGGCAAGATGAAATCCAAAGCTAAGAGCTTGAATAGCCTTGGTAACAGTCTTTGAAGAGATGATGTTTCAAATTAAGATAGGGCACTCCATGTGCACAAGAAATATGGGAATGGAACCAAAGATTTGAAAGTTGCATGTTTGAGAAACCATGAGAGTACAAAACTCCACGTGATGCCAAGCCAGAGATAGGGCCAGTGAAAACACTACAAAAGCAATATCACACATTTAGCTAGTGGGCAACTTTCATAATGTTTAAATACTTTTCCTAACATATGGTTAACTATCCAAAGACACTAGCCTTTTACAAGGCAAGCTTGTGTTCAATGGGCCCATAATGCATGCTGGACAGAGACCAAATAAAATGAAATTTTGAATGAAGTGCCATGTGTCATAGAGGACACATGGCGACAAAGTGCATTCCTACATTGCGAAAGTGTGCAAAGTTTAAGCGATGTGGGAATGCGCCGAGGTGCCACATGGCAGTGGGCCCAGGTCCAGATGAGGTGGCCAGCCTTGTTAGCAGATGATGTGGCAAATAAGAGGCCAATAGTAGCATGCCACATGGTTGTCCAGGTGGTGTCTAGTGGGCCCAGTGAGGAAGGGGACAAAAAATTGAAGAATATAAAAATTTATTTTTTATTATTTTTTTAAAAAAGAGATGGTAGTTGAATTTTTCTTTTTTTTAAATGGAAACATTAGCATATTTTCTAAAGTGTAAACTTTAGAGTTTTTTTTTAAATTTTTGAGATTTTTAAAGTTGCAGACCTGAACCTTATACTAGAGTGGGACATTTTTTGAACTGAGAATTAAGAGGTTTCTTGTAGGCAAAATATGTACTCCAATATACCATCAAAGCTGGGAAGAGACGAACTATCTGAATATGAAGTTTATTTTTGCACAGAATGCCTGGGTACATGCTACAGAAGATTTTGTCTTTTAGATTGATTTATGTGTTCTAAGGGGTGTTTTGATTATCCAGTTGCAGAATTTAGTGAAAAAAAAATTAAAACATGCTCAGAAGGTCTTATATGCAGTATGTTTCAGTTCTATGATGTTTTGGTTTCAATTTGATTAAAATTTGGCACCAAAATCAATTATAATGTTGAATTAGATATCTCAAATATTTCTTGTTTTTGGAAATCAAATGATAAGGATTTGATTGTGGCAATTGAGGAGAGAAGGTAGAGAGATTCTTTTAAGCTTCTGGAGGGAGAATTCTAAAGGGACACTTGTCAGTTGCAAATTCAATCTGGGAATTGCCCTCTTCATATATATTATTTCTTTTCCTTTGAAAAGGTGGTTGGTTGGTTTTCAATTTTTCCAGTTCTAGGAGCTCTACCCAAGTTGTGAAAGCCACACACCCAGCAATTTCTTCTTGTATTGAGCAACATTTATGTTTTAATGCAAATAGTTCAGATTTGTTAGGTGATTTGTGAGTTGGTTTCTATACATCTTTCATGTATTTGGTTTCAAGGAAAAAAAATAAAGAGCAGCAAAGGGATTTAAATTCAGTTTGAGTCTTGTCTCGTGGTCATGAATTTGCAATCTTTTCTAGTCTGTGAATAAAGAGCATAAATTAGGTTGCAATTTTCTCAAAATTGTATGTGGTTAAAATGTCTTGTTGGTGGAACAAAGAGCCATGTGATTTTCTTGATGTTTATCATAGAGTTTGTAGATTTCATGATGGGATAATTTGAGTATGAGATTCAAATCTGAAATAGATGTCTATTCACAAGGTGAAAGATAGATCAAGGATCTTGATGTAGTAATTATGTTAAAGATTTCCAAAAGATGTATGGTTATAACTCATTTAATTTCCCAATAGATAAGGCACTGATCAGAGATAGGATCATTAGGTTTTGTTTCTCATACCTGGGTATTGTTGATATCAACATATTAAATCAATTTTCCCTTTTATGTTTAAAGTTATTCAATGTTTAACCCACACTTAGCTTGCCAGTTTTGTGAATCATGTTCTTAGCTATTTGATGCTTGTGATTCTTGGTTAAGTCTAAAAGATTTAGGGGTTTTCATCAGCTATTCTAGATTCTAATTATGCTCATTGCACTGGTCACATAATTGAATCCTAAAAGGTTCACCCACCTATGTTTTGCAGAGCCTAAAGTGTAGGACTGTAGCCTTATAGTTGACCCAAGTTCTCGGTGAATTATGTCCATTATTGGAGATAGCTGCCCATAGACACATTCTTGCCTTGCATACTTGGTTGTTCAAATTCTATTAAATCAGGAGCCAACATATAGGAAGGTACTAGGATCTATTCAATTGTGCTATGTGTCATTTGTAACATTCAATATATCAAAGGCAAAAATAACTGTAGAGTTGATGGAGACACTAGCTAAGTTATACGAGAAACCCTTAGCTTCAAATAAGGTATTTCTTATGAAGCATTTATTTAATATAAAAATGGGTGAGGGAGGATCTATAGAAAATCATTTAAATGAGTTTAACACAGTCACCAGTCAATTGTCATCCATACAAATTTCATTCGATGAAGAGGTTAGGGATATCTAAATTTTATGTTCTTTGCCAAAAAGTTGGAATAGCTTGGTTAAGGCTATAAGTAACTCTATCTATGGTTCAAATAATTTGAAATTTGATGAAGTTGTTGGTGTTATCCTAAGTGAGGAAATGCAATAAAAAAGCACAAGTGAAACTTCAACCTCATTAGGTTCCGCATTGAATGTGGAGAATAGAGGAAGAACAAGTCAAAGAGGAAAAGGCCCTTCACATGACAAGTCATGAGGGAAGTCAAAGAAAGGATATTCTTAGTCTAAAGGAAATAAAGATTATTGGTACTATGGAAAACCTAGTCACCTAAAGAAAGATTGTTGGTCTTAGAAAAACAAACAAGGAGACAAAAATGAAGATGATAGTAAGGTAGCTAATGTTTCAAGTAATGAGTTACAAGATTCTTTAATCTTATGTTTAGATAATGCTAATGATTTCTGGGTAATAGATTTTGGGTCCTCATTCCATGCTACAAACCATAGGAAATATTTTCAAGATTATGTTCAAGGTGATTTTGGACAGGTATATTTGGGGGATGATGAACCTTGTCCTATTGTTGGAAAAGAAAAAACAAAGATCAAGTTGCCAAAAAAAAAAGACTAGATGTTGTAGGAGGTAAGGCATATCCCTAATTTAAGAACAAATTTAATTTCTACAAGACAACTGGGTAGTGAAGGTTGTGTAGTCATGTTTACAGAAAATGTTTGGAAGGTAATTAATGGTTCATTAGTACTAGCTAAAGGTGCAAAGTTTTGGCACATTGTACTTGTGTATTGGGAACACTTATTCCACTTTAGTTGTTAATCATATTGATAATGCAGGGAAAGCTACAATAAATGTTGCAAGAATAGATTTAGTTGTGTGGTACCATAGGCTTGGGCACATGTGTGAGAAAGGGATGAAAATCCTACACTCTAAGAATCTATTGCCAGGGTTGAAAAATATTGATTTAGAGTTATGTGAAAAATATTTTTATGGTAAACATAAAAGAGTTAGATTTTTCAAAGTTGGAAAAGAGAAGAAGATTGAGAAGTTGGAGCTAGTGTACTCAGATGTGTGGGTACCGGCTCAGGTATCATCTCTTAGTGGCTCTCATTACTATGTTATTTTCATTGATGACTCAACTTGGAAGAAATGAGTTTATTTTCTGAAGAAAAAATCTGATGTCTTTGAAACTTTCAAGAAATGGAAAGCATTGATTGAAAATGAGATAGGAAAGAAGCTAAAGTGTCTCAAATCAGATAATGGAGGTGAGTATTGCAACAAGTCATTTGAAGATCATTGTTTTGTTTATGAAATTAGAAGGTAGAAGACTATTCTAGGAACTCCACAAGAAAATGGTGTGTTCAAGAGGATGGAGAGGAAAATCATGGAACGTGTAATGAGCATGAGATTGCATGCTTAGCTGCCACTTCATTTCTGAAAACTTTTGGTTGTGAAGCTTTTCTCCATGTTAATAAAGAAAATAGAACCTGTAATACCCCAAAATTGGTTCATTGCCATTATACCAATTCTGGTCTATTCTGATCAATCCTAAGACCTATTCTAATAAGCAATTCTTATCTTGCTATTCGCTACTTGACTTAATTGTCAAATGCAGAAAACCCTAAGCTGCATTCATCATATTTCCTATTTAATTCCTATAGTACTCACTCATATTAGCTACATTAAACCTATTTGATTTAAATTTAGTTTAATCTAAAACTATTCATACTTTATTAAATTAAATTATCTCATAAGGCTAATGTACTATAGGGTTAAAATTATTTAATTTAATAAATATGCCTATTTTAATTAATTAAATGATATAATTTAATTAAATAGAAAAGCTATTTCTAATTAATTAAGCAAAGTTATTTAATTAAATAGGAAGTCATTCCTAATTAATTAAATGAAGTTATTTAATTGAATAGAAAAGTGTCTCTAATTAATTAAATGAAATTATTTAATTAAATAGAAAAGGTATTTATGGGAGCATGATGGGGACACGACCCAAGAACATAATGGAACCAACAGAAACGAAAAATTATATTAATTGAGAAAATAAGCTAGTACAAACAGTGTAGAGAAAATAAACTTCAAAACATGCCCTAAGGGCTTACAATAGCATAAATCTGGAGATAATTTATCCTTTTAGTACCTCCTCTCAAACTTCACTCCAAACTGCCTTTTACAATGTCAGAAATCTCCTTAAATAGACCCCGGAGGGTTAAGGACTAGGAGTACATTCTAGAAAGTGCTAGTAGGCATCCACCGACCAAATAGAAGGTTTCGAAAGCTGTGTTAGAAGTTAGTGCAAATCTAGAAGAATCCAGAAACGGTAACCGAACTTTCGGGAGGCATAACTTTTGAACCATAGCTCCGATTGACGAACCGTTTACATTTTTGAAAAGCTCTCGAAGTGCTCTATAGCCCTATGGACTAGCTTCACTCATCCCCCATTTTTTTCCCTTTTCGAGGTCATTTAATGCCCCTAACCTGACTTCGAAGCATTCTTAGGGGGTCTCCAAAACCCGAAAAATTGCAATAACTTTCAAACCGTGGGGCCTTTTGACCTGATTCTTTTTTTGGAATGCTCTAAATCATAATTATATTCATCTGGCCAATTCACGCCTTCTAGGTCACCAAAATGATGGCCAAATTGCATGCTCCTATTTTTTGAAGATTTTCAAACACACTGATAGTGGAACTGTGAGAGTTGGAACCTTTATTTGACCCAAATGGGTATCCAAAAATGAAAAGACATGAAACAGAAACTAAGTCTAAGTACAATTTTTTTTTTTGGTGACACAGGATTGCCCTTATACCTCTAGATGCTCCTGCATCAGACACCCAGGGTAGATTGAAAAGTGACCCTGTCACTTTATGGATGGTAGAGGAAATCCCAAATGGGAAACCTCAGCTGCTGAAATCCAAGTTGAGTCCTCGATCGGTTGTCCTTTCCATTTGACCAAATACTCTTCATACTGCTTGTTTCTGGTACTCCTACCCACACGATGATCTAGAATGTCTTCTATCTCCTTCTTAGAAACAGGAATTGGACATGGCTCTAACACCAGCTCATCATCTGCACCATCATCATGATACTCTGTTAAATCTGCAATGTTGAAAATGGGAGAAATGTGAATACCATCTGGCAGCTCCACTTCATATGCATTTCCTGAGTCATGTTTCTTCAAAATTTTGCAAGGGCCAAATTTCTTCATTTTCAGTTTATTGTAAGTACTGGCTAGAAATCTTTCTTTTCGTAAGTGCACCATGACTAGATCCCCTACTTGGAATTCCTTATGTCTTCTCCTTTGATCAGCCCTAGCTTTATATTCTTGATTCATCTTGGTAATGTGTGCTTGAACCTCCTCATGTAGACACTTGATATGTTTAGCAAATTCTTCTGCTTCAGCACTTGTCCTCTCCCCTTGTTCTATCTTCCTCAGCTCTGGTGCAGTCCTTGGGCTACTCCCATATACAATTTGGAATGGTGATTTTCTAGTACTCCTATTTATGGAGTTATTATAAGAAAACTCTTCTTGTGGTAGAATCAAATCCCATCCCTTGGTCTTATCCCCAACTAAACATCTCAGCAAATTTCCCAAACTTCTATTTACCACTTCTGTTTGACCATCAGTCAGTGGGTGATGCGTGGAACTGAATTTTAGGTTTGTTCTCAACTTCTTCCACAATGCCCTACAGAAATACCCCACAAATTTAGTATCTCTGTCAGAAACTATACTCCTTGGAAGACCATGTAGTCTTACCACCTCTTTGAAAAATAAGTCTGCAATATGGACAGCATCATGAGTTTTGTGGCATGGAATGAAATGTGCCATTTTGGAGAACCTATCAACCACCACGAATACTGAGTCATTACCCCTTTGTGTCCTTGGCAATCCAAGAGGAAAATCCATACTTGTGTCCTCCCATGGCCTTGATGGAACAGGCAATGCCTGATATAGACCAGTATTGTGACTAAACCCCTTGGCAACTTGACAAACCTGGCAACTTTGTACGAACTTCTTCACATCTTGTGAAATTTGAGGCCAAAAATAATGTTCTCTAAGAATGGAAATGGTCTTATCTCGACCAAAATGTCCTATCATTCCTCCACTGTGTTTCTCCTTATTCAGATTTTCCCTCATGGAACTCCTTGGAATGCACAATTAACTACCTTTGAACAACATGCCATCCTGAATCAAATAGTCTAACCACTTGGTTCTTTCTACAGCAATAGGTTCTTTACAAGCTTTCGTCCATGCTTCAGCAAAATCAGGATCCTCGGGGTACAAATTCTTGAGTTCATCAAACCCAACTACTTCAACCTACATTACTGTAAGCAGTGACTGTCTCCTACTTAGTGCATCTGTAACCCTGTTAGATTTTCCACTTCTATGCTTCAACAAAAATGTATAACTCTGCAAGAATTCTACCCACTTCATATGCCTCTGATTTAATTTACCTTGGCTATTTAGGTACTGTAATGCCTGATGATCAGTATACAAAACAAATTCCTTTGGCAATAAATAATGCCTCCATTTCTTTAAGGCCTAAACTATTGCATATAATTCTTGATCATAAACAGAATACTTCTTCTTTGCATCATTCAATTTTTCACTAAAATATGCAATAGGCTTACCTTCTTGGCTTAATATAGCCCCAATAGCACTACCACTAGCATCACAATCCACCTGGGATACTTTTCTAAAATCTGGAAGTGCCACACAGGCTGTTCAGTCACCTTCTTCTTCAGCATTCAAAACTTCTCGTAGCTGCTACGGTCCATTTGAACTCTTTTCTATCCCCTCTTATTGTATCAGTTAGGAGTGCACATATGCCACTGAAATTCTTAATAAACTTCCTATAAAAACTAACCAGACCATGAAATGATCTTACCTCAGTAGCAGTCCTTGGAGTAGGCCATTCCAAGATGGCTTTTACCTTCTCTGGATCCACTTTGAGACCTTCAGGTGATATAAAAAATCCCAAATAGACTAACTCCCTTTTTGCAAAGACACACTTCTTTAGATTAATTAACAGTTTCTCTTCCCTTAGCCTTTCAAGGACACTACGAATATGCAGTAAATGTTCTTCCAAAGTCTTGCTGAAAATTAAAATATCATCCAAATAGACAATAACAAATTTTCCCAAGAACTTCTTAAGTACCTCATTCATGAGCCGCATGAAGGTGCTTGGGGCATTCGTCAATCCAAAGGGCATGACTAACCACTCATAAAGACCCTCCTTGGTCTTGAAGGCTATTTTCCACTCATCTCCTTCTCGAATCCATATCTGATGATAGCCACTCTTTAGATCTATCTTTGTGAAGTACTGAGCTCCACTCAAGCAGTCCATAAGATCATCCATCCTTGGTAAAGGAAACTGGTACTTGATGGTTATCCTATTTATAGCTCAAGAATCTGTACACATCCTCCACTCTCCATCCTTCTTTCGTGCAAGTACTGCAGGTACTACACATGGACTCAGGCTCTCTCGAATCAAGCCCTTCCTCAACAGCTCCTGAACCTATCTATTTAGCTCCTCTGTTTTAGTAGGAGTCATCCTGTGAGCAACCTTGTTAGGCAAACTAGCTCCTGGAATCAGATCTATCTGATGACTAATTTGCCTTATTGGTGGCAATCCATCTGGAACATTATCAGAG
The DNA here is from genome assembly GCA_028749045.1 of Cupressus sempervirens. Classification (NCBI taxonomy): domain Eukaryota; kingdom Viridiplantae; phylum Streptophyta; class Pinopsida; order Cupressales; family Cupressaceae; genus Cupressus; species Cupressus sempervirens. Next base: position 469,840,339 of record CM053792.1, read on the forward strand.
ATAATATCTCCAAATTCTCCTAGTAAATCTGAAACTTGAAATGGTATTTCACTACTACCTTCTTTATCTTTCCTAGGAATCAAAGCATAGCACATATGCTGATGTTTCATGCCATCTAAAAACTTCCTTCCATCAACAAGACAAATCCTAGCACTGCTACATACCTTTTCACCTTCCTTTTTCATGGGCTTCAATTTGTGGCAAACTCCATTCTTTGTCAGAGAGTATGTGTTTGCATGTCCATCATGTATTGCATGTCTATCAAACTGCCATGGTCTACCCAACAATAGATGGAAAACATCCATCGAAATAACATCACAGAGAACTTCATCATGGTAACTCCCAATTTTTAATTTTACTAAACATTGTTCACTTAGTAGGACCTTATGATCATCTTTTACCCAATAAATCTGATAGGGCTGGGGATGTTTCTCCCTCTTGAGCTCAAGCTTAGAGACCATCTCTTTTGATACCAAGTTATCAGTGCTACCACCATCAATGATCGCGTCACAACATTTATCCTCACACTTGCATCTGGTACGAAAAAAACTCCTTCATTGTTCTGGTTCATTCTCACCACTTAGTAGGAATCTTTCATTTACCAAGGTCTCTCTTCTTTCTGCATCCTCTGAATGTGATGATTGTGCATCATCATCCACATGAGCAACCCTATCTTGGCCCTCAGCTCTCCTATCTATCCTTCCTTATCGTTGAGGGCATTCAAAGGCACGATGACCTTCTTCATTGCAATGGAAACAGGTTCCACGGAAGCCTCCTCTTCCTTGTCCACGTCCTCTACCTCTTCCTCTTTGATTTCTAAAGTCTTGATCATGGGAGCGGTTGAAACCCTCATTGTGGCCTCCAGATGATCTACCACTTCCCCTTCCTCCTTGACCGTGCCCTCTTTGTCTTCCTTCAAACCTTTTATTCAGCTTCTCTTCAACTCGCAGGGCATACTGGTATGCCTCTTCAACGCTGGTCATTCTTACCAGACTTAATTCCTCCTGGATGCTAGGTCGCAACCCACTGATATAACGAGCAACCTTCTCCTTATTTTCTTTTGCATGCCCCGCTCTAATCAAGAGTCGATAAAACTCCTCTGTATATTCTTGGACTGATCTTCCTGCTTGCTTTAACCTATGCATCTTCTTAAACAGATCAAGCTCGTAGTCCACAGGAATGAACTGCTTCTTCAATTTGTCCACCATGAGATCCCATCTTGTGATCTTCTCCTTTCCTCTTCTGTTTCTTTCCAATTGAACCTCTTGCCACAAGATTTTGGCATGGCCTTTTAGTTTTGCCTTTGCAAACTTAACCCTATTTGGGTCCCTGATATCCTCATACTCAAAGTATTCTTCCAGTTCATTGATCCAATCGATCAACTCATCTGGTTTCAGATTTCTTGAAAATACACCCACTTCAATTGTAGGTCTTTTCCCAAACTTAGTAATGGCCCTAAAAAGCCTTTCCTCTATAGGATTTAGAACTTCCCCATCAAATTCCTCTTTTGGTCCCATTGCTTCTTCTTCATTGTCATCCTTACTATTGTCACCTGTGGCAACATTTGCTCCTCTACGAAGCTCCTCTTGCAATGCCTGCACCTGCCTTTAGAGGGCTCTAACCTCCTCAGGATTAATAGCTCTAGCCCTTCCACCACACTCTCTTCATGGAGGCATCTTCTAACTCAAACCCACAACCACACAGTCCTGGTGCAAACTGCCTCACAGTCGGCGTTCTGTCTACACACTCAGGAAAACCCGCTCTGATACCACTTGATGGGGAAATGACCCAAGAATAGAATGGAACCAATAGAAAGGGAAAATTATATTAACTGAGAAAATAAGCTAGTACAAATAGTGCAGAGAAAATAAACTTCAAAACATGCCCTAAGGGCTTACAATAGCATAAATCTGGAGATAATTTCTCCTTTTAGTACCTCCTCTCAAACTCCACTCCGAACTGCCTTTTGCAATGTCAAAAATCTCCTTAAATAGACCCCGAAGGGTTAAGGACTAGGAGTACATTCTAGAAAGTGCTAGTAGGCATCCACCAACCAAATAGAAGGTTCTGAAAGCTGTGTTAGAAATCGGTGCAAATCTAGAAGAATCCAGAAACGGTAATCGAACTTTTGGGAGGCATAACTTTTGAACCGTAGCTTCAATTGACGAATCGTTTACATTTTTGAAAAGCTCTTGAAGCGCTCTATAGCCCTATGGACCAGCTTTTCTCATCCCCCATTTTTTGACCCTTTTTGAGGTCATTTAATGCCCCTAACCTGACTTCGAAGCATTCTTAGGGGGTCTCCAAAACTTGAAAAAATGCAATAAATTTTAAAACCGTGGGCCTTTTGACCTGATTCTTTTTCTGGAATGCTCTAAATCACAATTATATTCATCTGGCCAATTCACACCTTCTAGGTCACCAAAATGATGGCCAAATTGCATGCTCCTATTTTTTTCAGGATTTTCAAAGACACTGATAGTGGAACTGTGAGAGTTGGAACCTTTATTTGACCCAAATGGGTATCCAAAAATGAAAAGACATGAAACAGAAACTAAGTCTAAGTACAATTTTTTTTTTTTGGTGACACAGGATTGCCCTTATACCTCTGGATGCTCCTGCATCAGAGCATATCTCATTTTATTAAAATAAATATTCTTCCTAAATCTTCTCTTCAGTTCTAAATGGAAACTTTGAGTGAACTACTTCTCAAAATTAGAATCAATCCAATTAACTCACTCTATCACTCATGGTAAGTTCAGTTGACTGCTCATCACACTCAGATCAGAAACAGTTCACTTCACCTACACAAGGAAGTTTCCATCTTAACTGAATCTTTGCTTCAATCCTGACCGTCAATCCAAGTTGATCTCACCCATTGATGGATTCCAAGAATTCTATTTAAGGGACTCATAATTCCTTATCAAAGGAGGTGGAATTGAATTGATATCGAATTGCTGTTGAAATTCATACTCACTTAGCTCACATATTTGCACACAGTTATATTCCTAGCTTAATCTCATTTAGTTTAATTATGCATATGCTTAATCTAGTTCATTTTAAATGTTCTTAGCTTAATTATGTAACATGTTTAGAATACTTTGCACATTCATCTAGACTAGTTGCATTTCTTTAAGTCCTTCATTCTTAAAGGGTCTAGTTGCCTACACGTTAAATCTGGGGATATTAAATAGGTAAAATCCCTCTAGATAGAAGGCAACAGGTCGCCTTGCTAGACTGTTCTTGGGTGAACAATCTCATGTTCATTCCAGGATGAATCCACAAATAAAGACCGTGTTGAAGTGTGTGTGTTAACAGAGGCCACATTTACACGCATACAGAACCAAGCTTGATGCTAAATATAATAAATGTACCTTCATCAAATATGGAATAGATGACTATGGTTATTGGTTATGGGATTTTGACAATCTGAAAATAATTAGAAGTAGAGATGTTATATTCAATGAGAAGGTCATGTACAAAGAACAATTGCCGGAAAAGAAGCATGAACAGGTCAAAGAAGACTATGTGGTTTTGGATGAGACTCCTAAAATAGAGATGCCACTGGTACCGAATGCTCAATGACAACAAGTTATCCCACAAACTCCTATAAGTGTTATACATTCTACTTAGTTAAATAGACCTCTTGAAAGGTTTTCTCCTTCTTTATACTCTATTTTATTGACTGATTTTGGTGAACCAGAGAAGTATAAAGAGATAATATAGGTAGATGCCAGACAATAGTGGAAACTAGGCATGAAAGAGGAGATGGACTCCTTGCTGAAAAATAAGACTTGGGACTTAGCCCCTTTACCTAAAGGAAAAAGAGCCTTGCCTAACAAATGGGTTTATAGGATGAAGGAGGAAGATGGAGGATAGAAAATGTATGAGGCCAGACTTCTGGTAAATGATTTTGCAAAAAAAAATGGTATAGATTTTGACGAAATATTCTCCCCTGTTGTAAAAATGACTTCAATTAGAACTATACTAAGTTTTGTTGCTGCACATCTTGAACAGCTAGATGTGAAAACAACCTTTCTCCATGGAGATTTGAAGGAGAAAATTTACATGCAGCAACCGAAGGGATATGAGGTCAAGGTTAAGGATAATTTGTGTGTGGGTTAAGGAAGAGTTTGTATGGCCTAAAGCAGGAACCTTGGCAATGGTATTTAAAATTTGATAGTTTCATAGCTGAACAAGGTTACCATAGATGTCATTCTGATCACTGCATATATTTTTAGAGATTGGATAATGGGAGTTACATTATTCTATTACTCTATGTTGATGACATTCTTTTAGTTGGGTCTAATATGCAATAGATAAATGAACTTAAACATAAATTAGCAAGGTCATTTTCTATGAAGGATTTGGGTGATGCTAAGAAAATCCATGGTATGAGGATCACATGGGACAAAAAAATAGAACCTTGAATTTGTCCCAAAGTGAGTATATAAAGAAGGTATTGAAAAGATTTAATATGTAGGATGCAAAAGTAGCCAATACACCTTTGGCTAGTCATTTCAAATTGACTAAGGAAAAGTTCCCATAGGCATAGGAAGAGGTAGATAAAATTTCTAACATCCCATATTAATTAGTAGTTGGTAGTCTGATGTATGCAATGGTATGCACACGACCAAATATTACTCATGCAGTGGGAGTTGTTAGCAGGTATATGAGTAATCTAAGTATGGAAAATTGGAGTGCTATCAAACGGATACTTCGATATTTGAGAGGTACTGCTACAAAGGCATTATATTTCATAAGATCTAGTTCTACTCTAAGTGGATTTGTTGACTCTAATCTAGCAGGAGATGTTGATACAAGGAAGAGTACTACAGGGTATGCTTTTACTATAGGAGGTATTGTAGTTAGTTTGATTTCTAGATTTTAGAAGGTTAATGCACTTTCAACCACTAAAGTTGACTATGTAGTTGCTACTTAAGCTAGCAAGGAGATGATTTGGTTACAATGTTTTCTGGAGAAATTGGGTCAGAAGTAGGAAGATCGCCCTTTGTACAGTGATAGTTAGAGGTCCATTCATCTTGTAAAGAATTCTAATTTTCATTGAACGACAAAGTACATACAAATTAGGTACCATTTTATATGGCCTATTTTGGAGGATGGCCAATTACGGTTTGAAAAGATTCACACAAGTGATAATCCAAAAAAAATTATGCTCTTATCATATCACACCTTATTTAGATAGGCATATTTTAACCCTAAAGCAGATATATATCATATACGATAGCTTAGGGTTAGGGTATGGTAGAATGTGATGTATAATGAAATAGGTTGTTCTTGAAATGGTATTGAGTTGTAAGGGTTTGTATTGTAATTACTGGATAATAAGAAAGGTTCAAGGGGTGAACCCACAATATTGGGTTCCACTTTAGTGGAACAAACAAAAGGGGAAAAAATTACAAAATGCGAAATTGCATATAGCATTCGTTCGCAGGAACATACATAATATGTCCGTAGCTAACATATAAATAATGTATGTTCGCTGCGAACATATTTTTAAATAATTATGGGTATTCACAGTGAACATATGTAATTTATATGTTCGTTGCAAACATATAATACTCAACTTTTGACATGTTAAAATGCCATTTTTCACCTGTTTTGTTCTTTTTTATGACATTTACTGTTGAATCAAGGATTGGAGTGAATGTTTGCTACCTGTCAGCATTGTCTTGTCATTTTCCTTGAGATTCTCGTCTTCAGGTATGTCTATACATTATTATTTTAATATTTTTTATGTTTTTTATGTTTTTAAAGCATTTTTTAATGTTTTCAAAGCATATTTTAATGTTAATTTAATATTTTTATTGTTTATTTATGTTAAAATTAATTATATTAATTTAGAAAACATTAGAAAAATATTATATATAAAAATTAGAAAAAAAATTTAGAAAACATTATAAAACACATTAAAAACCAAATTTAGAAAGAATTACAAAAAATATTAGAAAAACATTAGAAAATTTATAATAATATAAAATTTAGAAAAAAAAGTTAGAAAAAACATTAGAAAAACATTAGAAAATTTATAATAATATAAAATTTAGAAAACAAATTTAGAAAAACATTAGAAAAATTATAATAATATAAAATTTAGAAAAAAAAGTTAGAAAAAAATTAGAAAATTTATAATAATATAAAATTAGGAAACAAATTTAGAAAAATAGTAGAAAAAACATTAAAAAAACATTTAAAAACATTAGAAAATTTATAATAATATAACATTAGAAAACTAATTTAGAAACACACTAGAAAAAAACATTAGAAAAACATTAGAAAAAACATTACGTTTAAATATTAGAAAATATATATATTTTCAAATAGTTTAGAATTTAATATTAGAAAACTATGAGAAAATAAATTAGGATTTAAACATTAGAGAATATTAGAAAAATATTAGAAAAAACATTAGAAAATATTTTTAAAAACATTAATAGTCTTGAAAATTACAAAACATTAGAAAAATATTAAAAAGTATTAAAAAACAATAGTGTAGAAAATAAAGTTTAGAAAAATATTTTCAATATCCATATAAATTTATTAATGTTAATGTACATGTTATTGATTTTTTAATATACATCTTAATCTTTTATGTTTACGTATATGTTTTATTCATGTTTCTGTATATGTTATTCATCTTAATGCCTTATTCATGTTTATGTATATAAGTTATTCATCTTTATGCCTTAATCTAAACTGTGTAATTAACTATATTTAATGGCATACATCTTAAGGGGAGATCCTAAATTATACATAAGAATGTAGATTAAAATATACATATTTTATTTCATAGATATATGTATATATGTTCATGTTAAATGTAGATGTATGCATGTTTTCAATATTCATGTTTATGTATATGTCAAATTCATCTTAATGTCTTAATCTAAGTGTAATTAAATGACATGTCTTAAGGGTCTAGATCCTAAATTATACATATAAGAATGTAGATTAAAATGTACTTTTTATTTTGAACATAGATGTATACATATTTGTTCATGGAACTAAAAGTAGACATATACATGTTTTCAATAAATTCACATTTTTATATGTACATATGTTAACTATTGATCTTAATTTGTCTTAATTAACTATAATTAACTATATTTAATCTAAGTATAATTAACTATATTTAATGACATACATCTTGATTAGTTATATATTTAATCTAAACTATAATTAACTATAAAATTAACTATATTTAACCTACTAGATTGAATTAAGCCCTCACATTGAAATTGAAACCTCCTAAGGATACAAAGATACAACTTCAGATGACCCTACATCAAAGAGGCCTAAGGATCCAGTATCCTCTTGAATCTCACATGAAAAATGCTTACATAAGCATGTGGACTAAACCAAATAGAGTAGCTTATCATTGGACTTACTACCCACAAGATTGGATTCCCATGCCATCCTTTCCCTAAAATCAACCTCCACCCAATCATCTTCCACCACATGTACAACCTTCAGTGTCTATAAATGTAAATCATTCAATTTTAAGTGAGATAGGTACTTATAACATCTCCCTTGTCACTATTCTGAATTGTAAGCAACTATATGTAAGACCCCACAACTCACCACATGAACAAATCAACTTTCTTCTCTTTAATATGAATATGTTATTATTTTTAATGCCTTAATCTAGAAGTATATAATTAACTATATTCAATGACATGTCTTAAGGGGAGATCCTAAATTATATACATATACAAGAATGTAGATTAATTTGCATAAGTAATCTAATATAACATGCATACATATGTATAAGAACATATAAAGAATGTATGACCTAAACTTCATACATGTTACAACATTTAATTAATACAAGTTAATTATAAGAACATAACTTGATTATATACAAACATAAATAATCTATGATCATATACTTGAACATGAAAAGATTATATATATATATATATATATATATATATGTATAAATACATAACAACATTAACTTGATCATAAGATTTAACATAAACAATGTCTACACATAACCCTAAAACTAACTATAACCAAGCTAAAAGATAGCTCTAACCATGTAAGGTCCTTTAACCCTAACTCAAACTCTAACCCTAATTTCTAACCCTAACTTGAAAACTCTAACCCTAATTTAAAACTCCTACATATTTGTACACTTTCTTAAGACCAATTATATATACATGTGTCCACACTAGAACTTAGCTCGAAAACAAAGAGAGGTACCTAGATCTACTTCTATTAAATATGTTAACAACTTAGAGAACTTGAAGATATTATACACTTGAAGTTCATGCAAGGTTCACAACATTGTCTATCCATTTTAATTCTTTTGTATCTACCTAGAAATTAGTCATCACCATCATACCCATGGCTCTGAATGATCTAATTGTTTAAAGTTACCAGCACGTTACATGTTGCCCCTAGAAAAATAATAGTCAAAATGGAGTAATATGCACATAAGTTGTATTTGATATACCTGATCATTCATGCAAAAGATCATAATTTACAATTCCTTAGTGTAAACTTTTCTTCAATCCTCAACTAGATTCAATAAGTTCATGCTTTGATACCTTGAATGAGAGAGTTGATCTCTAGTTGCTTAGATTTGAAGCACAAGAAGCAATCGTGAAGGTTAGGTTCTAATCTCGTGGCTTATTATTCAATTTTCTAAGGTTCAACTACATCATCCTCTCCCACATAGTTCTAAGTTGTAGATATGAACTCTAACATTGTGTCAACTTGAAGTTTTAAATAGGCAACCAAATTGAATTTCTTAGGGCATAAGGACCAATATCATAAAAGCCCAAAGGTTGTTTGAACCTTAGTAGTCTAAACATTAATAAAAAATTATTTAGCCACCATATTAGACATTGGACAACATATCTCGTGATAAAAGATTGAGATTCTTGTAACTGATTTAAAAACTAGTTTAGATAAAAGCTTGAAAATAAGGGATTAAAAAAGGTGTCAAAAGTTGACTTTTTTTTCCTCAAGATAACCTAAACTTGAACATCTATGAAAATTTGGAGGTATGGTTAAAAATTAAGTATGATAAAAAATTGAGTGCACATACATTTTTTATTTCATAAATCTAAATTATAATACATCTTTAATCAAATGATACTATTTTCACTTATTTGAAAAGAACACACATTAAAATACATTATTATATATTATGACATTGTGTTATTTCTATTTAAGGAAAATATAGAAAATCTAGCTAATTTAACACATTTTTAATTAATAATAAGTAAATATATTATTGCTTTCTTTACACCGAGAGGCATTCTATACAATGGCAGTACAAATGCCTAGCACGAGAATATGCCAAAAAGAACTGGGGGCGGTTACAAACTTTTAAATCATAAAATACAAAAAGCATTCCCAAAATAATAGCTGGCCAAAATAATAAGCTTGAAAAAGTAGGGCACAAAAAAATATGCCCTAAAAATAGGGGCCAAAATAATAGGGTCAAAATAATTTTAATATGATTTTTTTTTTGTTAAATATAATTTTGCATGCACATTCATGCTTTTTTTTGTGGGGAGTGAGGGAATTTGAAACAAATTTTTGGAATGTGAAGAGACATCCATTAGGGGATATGAGGAGCCTCTCATAAGTTATAAAACAAAGATTCCTCATTTCATTTTCATTTTATGTTTTAGCAAGAAGGAAGAGGTGGAGATTATTAGAGGACTAGATTGAAGTTTTTGAACAGGAGTAGATTGAAGTTTTGGAGTAATTTTTTTGTAGGTGAAATTTTTATTTTTTATTTAGATTTTCATTTAGATTTTGATGTAGATTCAAAAGTTATTGTATTCTACTTTGATTTAGATTTCAATTTTAATTAGTTTCATTTAGATTTAGAATTCTATTCAAATTTGTTTAGGCTTTCATTTAATAGTTTAGTCTTGCATGTTTGATTTAGATTTAGATTTGCATTCAAAATTTATTTGATTTATATATTTTATAATACTTTTCATTTGCATGTTTTAAAAGTGCATGTTTCAAATTAGTTTTAGATTTACATGTTTCATATTAGTTTTAGATTTGTATATTTTAAAATAGTTTTGGTTTGCATGTTTTAGATTTGAATGTTTCATATTAGTTTTCTATTTGTATGTTTCAAAGTATAATTTTATCATTAATGTGGATGCCAATGCGACCATATCAATACAATTCGTATTTTATTAAAGCTAATGATTTATTTAAAGTAGATGAATCATATATTTAGTATATATTTTTATCAATTATTCAATTATAAAATAGAAAAATATTCTTGAAATAATAGCTGGCCAAAATAATATGAAGTCAAATGGATGTTGAAATAATAGAGCCCAAAAAAGGGGCCAACCAAAAAAATAAGGCTAAAACAATAAAATCCAAAAAAATAGGACTAACATAATTTCATTAAGTTTTTAAATACAAAACATTTTCTTTTTGTTAAATATATTTTTGCATGCACATTCATGCTTATTTTTTGTGGGAAGTGGGAGAATTTGAAACAAATTCATGGAATGTCAAAAGACATCTATTGGGGGAAATGAGGAATCTCTCATAGGTTATAAAACAAATGCTCCTCATTTCATTTCATTTTGTGTTTTTACAAGGAGGAAGAGGTGGAGATTATTGGATCAAGTTAGAGTTTTTGAAGAGTAGATTAAAGTTTTGGAGTAATTTTTTGCATGTGAGATTTCTATTTTTATTTTTTATTTTCAATTCAGTTTTGCATTTAGATTTAGATTTAGATTTAGTTATGTATTTAGATTTGAATGTAGATTTAGTTTCAAAATTAGTTATAATATTCTCTTTTATTTAGATTTCAATTTAAATAAGTTTCATATAGTTTAGCCTTGCATGATTGATTTAGATTTAGAATTCAAATTGATTCAAAATCTATTTGATTTAGATATTTGATAATACATTTCATTTGCACATTTTTAATGTGCATGTTTCAATTTAATTTTACATTTGCATATTTCATATTAGTTTTAGATTTGCATATTTCAAAATGCTTTTGGTATGGATGTTTTAGATTTGTATGTTTCATAATAGTTTTATATTTGCATGTTTTAAAATATTTATATTTTTTATGTTTCATAATTAAATTTCATCATTAATGTGGATGGCAAGGTCACCTTATCAATAAAATTTGAGTTCTATTTAAGTTAATGATTAATTTAAAATAAACGAATCATATATTTAGTTTATATTTTGTCATTATTTAATTAGATTGTGTATGTGTTTTATTTAAATATTATTCATAGAATATATAGATTTTTATTAATATTTATGTTTGTAATGTTTGAAAAGTGGAAGGCAATGCCACCATATTTCAAACATTACAATCTAACTATTTCATTTGAAATAGTTTTGATTTTGATTTATGTTATTTTGAACATTATTCATTTCAAAGAATTTATGTTAATTATTAATACCTTTTTATTTTGATTATTTCTATATGTTGATGTTTGTTTATAAGTTTGCAAGTTACTATTTGAGTTATGAATGCCTCAAACAGAGAATCAAACATCATTTGATACCAAATTGACTACTTCAATGACCTTAAATGATTTCTTTGAGACTGAGTTTGACAAATGCCTACAAATAATTAAAGAGATGTGCACAACTATAATTAAAGCTATGATGAATCCAATATTTTCAATTGACTATGTTGAGGAAATGGAAGGAATGCATATGAAAAATGCATTTAAAGTTCCTATGTGATACATCTACAAAAAAGGATGGTTTTCCCTCAATGATGAAAGAAGTCTTTCACAATCATTGTTTAAATAAAGGTCACAAAAAATCCTAATCATTGAAGCATGTGACATGTATTTACACCATTATAGAGTTTTTTTATGTATATAGTTCATTCTTGTCTCTGGTTTCATAATTTTACTTCTAATTAGTTGTAATGTCAATTTTGTTTCCCCATTGTTCTATGTAACTTTCATGAAGAAGACAACAAGAAAAAATAAATTTATTGTTGTACAAAACATTTCTTCAATGGATGTGGCTACTAAATTTGTTAATTAAGAAAGAAAATCATAAGTCTAAATTGATGTCTTTAATGATAGGCATATTTATTGATTACAATTCTTAATCATTGCAATAAAAATTGCATTATCATTATTAAAAATTCAACAATATACATTCTCACATCATCATGGACAAATAATTTCCATAAAATTGATTCTCTTATATTCTTGCACACTTTTTATATCATCTAAATAGTTTTGTTGGGACTTATAATTCTCCTTTCATGAATTAAATTTTCTCCACTATTTGAGTCATTTGTATAAAATATATCCCAAATTTGACCATAGTTGTACTCCAAATACTCCAACACTAAACCTAAATCTCATAATATTTCCCTTAACCATGTCCCTTATTTTAGTGTAGCATTTAACCACTTATTAGCCCTAACCATAACACCAAGTGTCATATAAATGAAATTGTAAACCTTTGATCCTAACTCTAACTCTTACTCTATATGTGATTATACTAAGCATTTAGTAAATTATACACCTTTAACCTAACCCTATATGTACTAGTAACTAGAAATAATATTATATTTTTTATAAGTTAAAATGTGTGTGTGTGTGTGTAAGAGAGAGAGAGAGAGAGAGAGAGAGAGAGAGAGAGAGAGAGAGAGAGAGAGAGAGAGATTAGGGGTGTATCCAAAGAGCATAGAGGGAGAGAGATATTAGGAGTTGTATCTAGAGAGCAAGGTGAGAGAGATATGAGGGTGTATCTAGATATTAGAGAGGGGGATTAGGAGGCGTATCTAGAAACTAGAGAGAGAGAGAGAGAGAGAGAGAGAGAGAGAGAGAGAGAGAGAGAGAGAGAGAGAGGGTGTATTTAGATAGGGGAGATATTACTAGGTGAAGTTAGAGAGAGAGGATGGGAGAGGGAGGAATTACATTATTAAAAAGGTTAATAACTTAGATTACTCTAACCCTAACCATAACCCTAATTTTAAACCATATTCTAACTCCAACTTTATCTCTATCCCTGACCCTAATTCTAACCCTAACTCTAACTCTAACCCTAACTATAACTAAAACTCTAACTCTAATTGTAACCCTAATCCTAATACTAACTCGAACCCTAACCCTAACCCTACCCCTAAACCTAACTCTAACTCTAACCCTAACACTATATAACCCTAACCCTAACCCTAGCCCTACCCCTAATCCTAACCCTAACACTATATAACTCTAACTCTAACCTTAACCCCAACTCCTCCTAACCCAAACTATAATTCTAACCCTAACTCTAACTCTAACCCTAACTCTAACCCTAAATCTAACCCTAACTCCAACCCTAACCCTAAATCTAACCCTAACCCCAACTCTATCTCCAAATTTAACTGTAACTCTAACTTGATCCCTAACTCTAACTCTAATTATAACCCTAACCCTAACCCTAACCTCAATTCTAGCTCCAAATCTAACCCTAACTATAACCCTAACTATAACTCTAACACTGACACTAATTCTAACGCTAACACTAATTCAGGGTAAACTTTAAGAAACCCCCCTCTAGAAAAAGATATAAATTATTGGCAAATCTTTCATTATTTTGAAAAACCAAACCATTTTTATTGGTGAATCTCTCAATTTTTTAATTTGAAATATTATTTATATTGGTGATTATTTTGGAATCATAATTTTTTAGTAGAAAATATTGGTGAATCTCAATAATAATAGGGAGTTTCTTAATCCTCATAGAATATAACAAATCAAAACTGAACATGTTTTATCTCATGAAAATTATAAGGATAATTACATTATATTTTAAATCAATAGTGAAAGCTAAATATTTATAATATATCCCTAAAGTAATTAATAATTATGATAATTATTGGTAAATTAATTTTTTTTTTATAATATTTAATATTTAGGTTAATCAAATCTAATAATGTATTGAATATTGTGGTGAATTTTTGAGTTTAAATTTTTTAATAAAATAAATTATTGAGCATTTTTAAATATTTTAGAACTAAATTTAATAAAAACGTGGTGATTAAGTTGCATTAAATCTTAAATTATTAACCAAATTACTAGCAAACAATTTCTAAAATTCACAAAATTACAAATATTCACCACTAAAAAACACCCTACATTAATTGTAACCTTAACCCTAATGTTATCCCTAACTCTAACCGTAACCCTTGTGCTAATCCTAACCCTAACCCTAACCCTAACCCTAATTCTAACACTAACTCTAACTCTAACCCTTGTTCTAACTCTAATTCTAACTCTAACTATAACTCTAGCTCAAACCCTAACTCTAAATATTACCCTAATCTTAACCCTAATTATAACCCTATCTATATTTGTAACCCTAATTCTAGCCCTAATCCTAATTCTTACCCTTACCCTAACCCTAACTCTAACTCCATCTCTAACCCTAATTATATTTGTAACCCTAATTCTAACCCTAACTCTAATCCTAACTCTAACTCTAACTGTAACTCTAATCCTAACCCCAATTCTAGCCCTAACCCTAATCTAATTCTAACCCTAACTATAACTCTAATCCTAACTCTATCCCTAACTATAATTCTAACTCTAATTCTCACCCTAACCCTAATCCTAACCCTAATACTAATTCTAATCCTAACTCTAACTTTAATGCTAATTCTAATCCTAACCCTAATTCTAACCCTACATCTAACTCTAACTCTAACCCTAACTCTAACTCTAGCTCTAACTTTATCTCTAATTCTAACCCTACCCCTAATTCTAACCCTAACCCTAACCCTAACCCTAACTCTAACTCTAATTGTAAACCTAACCCTAACATTAATCCTAACCTTAACTCTAACTCTAAACCTACCTCTAATCCTAACCATAATACTATATATAACTCCAACCCTAACCCTAACCCTAATTATAATCCTAATACCAACCCTAACCCTAACCCCAACTCTATCTCTAAATTTAACTCTAACTTTGACTTGAACCCTAACTCTAACTCTAATTCTAACCCTAACCCTAACCCTATCCCTATCCCTAATTCTAACCCTAACTCTAACTCTAACTCTAACTCTAACCCTTATTCTAAATCTAATTCTAACTCTAACTCTAACTCTAACTCTTATTATAAACCTAACCTTGACCCTAACTATATTTGTAATCCTAATTCCAACCCTCGCCCTAATTCTTACCCATACCCAAACCCTAACTCTAACTCTAACTCTAATCCTAACTATATTTGTAACCCTAAGTCTAACCCTAACCCTAATCGTAACTCTAACTCTAATTCTAAACCTAACCCTAACTCTAACCCTAATTGTAACTCTAACCTTGACCCTAACTCTAGCTCTAATTGTAACCCTAACCTTAATAATAATGCTAAATCTAACCCTAACTCTAATTCAAACCCTATCCATCACCCTAATTTTAATCCTAATGATAACCCTAACTCTAACTCTAACCCTAACCCTAAACTTAACACTAACCTTAACCCTAATTCTAACCTTAGCTCTAACTCTAACCCTAACCCTTACCTTAACAATAACCTTAACCATAAACATAACTCTACCCCTAACTCTAACCCTAAATCTATCTCTACCATAATTAGACTCTAACCATAACCCTAACTCTAGTTTTAATCCTGACACAAACCCTAATCCTAGTCATAACTCTAACCTTAACCTTGACTCAAACCCTAACCCTAACCCTAGCTCTATTATAACCCTAACCCATATCATAACCATAACTCTAACCCTAACCTTAACCATGAGCATAACTCTAACCCTAACCTTAGTCATAAATATAACTCTACCCCTAACTCTAACCATAACCCTAACCCTAACTATAACCATAACACTAACCCTAACCTTAACCATGAGCATAACTCTAACCCTAACCTTAACCATAAACATACCTCTACCCCTAACTCTAACCCTAATTCTAACTCTACCATAATTGGACTCTAACCCTAACCCTAACCCTAACTTTAATCTTGAATCAAAACCTAACCCTAACTCTAACCTTAACCTTGACTCAAACCCTAACCCTAACCCTAACCCTAGCCTTACTAACCCTAACCCTAACCCTAACCCTAACCCTTAACCTAACTGTAACCTTAACCATGACCATAACTCTAATCCTAACCTTAACCATAAACATAACTCTAATCTGAACCTTAACCATAACCATAACTCTAACCCTAACCTTAACCATAACTCAAACCCTAGCCCTATCTCCAATCCTGACCCTAATGCTAACCATAACCCTAATTATATCCCTAAGGTTAACATTAACAGTAATGGTAATTTTGTCCCCCCTAACCATAAATCTACGTATGACTATAACATTTTACATTACAATCTCCCAAAAAAAATTAATAATCTAAATTAAACTTCACAAATAAAATTTTTTAAAAATATTTTGAAGCTCATAATTTAATAGTAACTTTATACAACTCTAATTAAAAATTAATTATGAATTATTTTATAATAACCTTATCCAAATATAAATAAAAAGTAAATATTTTTCCTATTGCGCCGCGCCTACCACTAGCTTATATATACCTATATATACATTACGCCAAGAGTAATTGTTCTCGAGGCACCTATTTTTATAAACCAACTGCGATTAAAATAACCTTGGGATTTAAAAAAATAGGCACCTCAAGAACGATTACTCTCGGTGTAATGTATATACAGGTGTATATATAAGCTAGTTATTTATAATCATTATATGAAATAAACAATTAGTAGGACTAAAGATATGTTTAAATTTGGTAAATCAATTAATAGGAATAAAGATACAAATTTGTTAAATATATTAGTAGGAAGTTAGAAAGATACATGTATTTCTTAAATTATCAATTACTAACCTGCTAAAGATAAATATTAGTTTTATGTGGATAAAAATATGTTAATTAGGTAAGCCAATACATTATTTTAGAAAACTTTTACAAAATATATAAAAACATATTAATTTAAACTAATTTAAACTAAGAGTATGACCGTAGATATAATAAACTAACATTAAAATATATAGTTTTTTAATAAACTAATGATCTAACTAGATGACCTTATTGATCTTACAGTTTTAAAAACACATTTAATTCAAGATGAAATTCAATAGTTTGAAAAGAAGTTGATATTCAAATTATTATAAAATAAATCTCAAATGTCAGTTCAACCATGATGTACACTTATAACATGTAATATCTTCTCATGATCTTCACTATCTAGTCTCCACTTGCGACGTGCACACTTAACTTTGACTAGATGTAGACAAAGCCCGATAGCAACGACCAAGTGGTTGTATTGTAGAACCTTGTTGTTAGGTTGATAATCAACAAAGTGTATTCCATGTTGGACTATTTTGTCTTGCTTCAAATATGTTCCCTTTATCACAACAAAACCTATACCACAAATTTAAGTATTTTAAAATTTGATAAATATAAAGTTACCTAGATATATTTATTTATTTATTTATTCATATAAAGTTACCTATGGGGAACAACATTCCATCACTTTCTTTAGGGTCATATAACTTTGTCCTCTCTGCAGTACATCACAATAAATAATGATTGACACCTTCATAATTTCTAGGCTCAGCAATCACTGCAAAGATATCTCTTGCATAACAAGTATACATGTCTATGTGTATAGTACATATATAAGACAGTTCAAATTGATAATTAAATAACACTTGTTCAAATTAATTTTTATGATACTTACCCACTTTTACCAATCCACAGATATGATTATAATCATAAAAAATCAATGGATTATCATCAAAATTTTCATCATCTTTATTGAATGTATCAGTAACATCAAGTGGTACCGAAATCCATGCACCTGTATATCCACATGCTTGATTGATGCATTCTTCATAATCTTCATCAATGCAATTGTCACAAAAACATGAATATTCTCTTGTCTTCAATGTCCAATTGCAATTATCTGTAATCATGATTGAATTTAAGGAACGTGTGTTATCTAACCTCATGCAACCATGCATGTTTTTTCTATTAACACCTAAAATTTCATTAAATTGAAAATATGGTAAAATATAATTTAAACTTCAGCGAATTGAAAAATAAAACTTAACAATAAAATTTTATAACTTAATTGTATGAAAATTAAACAAATGTACACATCCATACCTGTTATCTCCCAAAAGACTCTATATGGTACCTGTCAACTTGTCGTTGATGATGTCCCAACCTCATCCAATGCAAAATATGTCTTACACCATTCAAAAACATTATGTGCATGATTTATACGAACTCCCTGATAATTCATTTGATACTTTCACAGAGCACATTTGATGCAAGCTCCAAAACCATCATGTTCACCTTTTCCATGACCACTCTCGAAGAAATTCCATATTTGTTTTATATTCTCATTGCAATGATATCTACATAATGCATAAAATGGTCTAGATGATTTGAATTGTGTGGCACATCCATCAGACCAAACATAATGTTTATCAACATTTATGTTTCTTTCTTTCAAATAAGAAAAGAAGATATTGAAGCAATGTTTGACATAGTGAATGTCATGTTCTCTATCATCACTTATATAGAAATGATATTCCTTTTTAATTACTTGTGCTTGAACTATACTCTGAACACCATCCAAATATAACGGTGCATGTCTATAACAAACATGTACCATAATAGTGACCTTATTAGAAAAGTAATAATCTTATTGAATTGTTTTTTGATGAACAAAGGAATAGTTCTCTGCAAAATCAACAACTGATACAATCGTTCCAAGTGGAAAATTATCTCTCAATGTTTGAAATTGTTGTGCTTGCCACTTTGCAAAAAATGCGTGACAAATATAAGGTTGAATCCAATTCTTAAATTTGTCCATAAATGTTAGAATAGGTAACTCCTCTTCAACATATTCCAACCTTTTTGTCTATTTTCCCAACTTTGTTTCATTCTTGACATACTTGTAACTTTTGCAATTCAATTTTTTTGTTGCATCAATATTTTCAATTTTAAAAGGAAATAGAGCCAATTCACCACATGTTTCACATAATCCTTTGATGCAATTTATTTGACCAGCTGGATCATCCATTTTGTCACATAGAATGGATGATATAAACACATTTTTCCTACTAGGAGGAGCAACATGAAAATCATATGTGTCTTCTACAAACTTTCAAAATACCTAATAGTGGAGATCAAACTCAATATGATGATGACAACAACATGTTTCAAACACTTTGTTTAACCTAACAAAGTATGGCTTCAATTTTTCAAACAACGTTTGCCCAACTTTTACATTAGGATGTTCACTGCAAAACAACACATATAACTCATGTTGTCTTGTGTCCAACCAATGTTTTGTATGACATTCATATTGACCAAATAGTATCCTATGTCTGATAACATCTCTACTATTTGATGAAGGATGAGTGTTATCAATCCAAAATGATATGACTAAATTTTTTAATGACTCTTCAATCCTATTAGAACGAGGTTCTCTACACATGATTGCCCAATTGCCCTCCATAGTACTGTCATCCACAATTAATCTTCTCTTAACATATTTTCTCATTGTTCTCTTACTAAAACCCATTTCAGATGAAATTGAAGATATTTGTCTATTTTGGGTCATATTCTTATTTACAATAGACATCAACATCACTTTTCTTGCCATAGACTTATCTTTAGTTTGAGATTATTTTCCTATGTTTCTCGAACCTTCTTTAACATTTTCAATTAGATCAGTTTGCATGCTAGAAAATCTTCTCTTCTTTGATGTTGTGTCTACACCTAACAATTTCAATGCCTCTTGCAAGTTCTTTTATGTAAGCAAAAGTGAAAGTAACTGAGCTTGTTCAAGTGTTTCAATGTTATCAAATTGAGTCATTATTTCTCTTATCTTCTTATTCATTGACCTTTTCTTAGACAAACTTAATGGTTGAATAGTAGCTATAAGTCTTCTGAATTTATCCACATCCATTTTAAATAAATGATCTAAATTTTTTGGAGAAATAAAATTGTTTACATATTGGGCAATATTTAGGAGTTCATCCATACTAGTTCTTGCACCTAATCTTGACCCTTCTCTGACTTCTATTACTATAATTTCTACAGGGAGCGATCTTGAGCCTTCTCCAACATTCATTGTTTGAGATTCTGTAGGGAAAGATTCTGACCCTTCTCCAACTTCTATTATTCGAACCTCTATAGGGAGCAATCTTGAACCTTCTTCAACATTCATTGTTTGAGATTCTGTAGTGAGTGTTCTTGACCTCTCTCCCATCTCCACTTCTTCTACTTCTGTTGAACCTTCTTCAACATTTCCTTCACCTTGTTGATTGGTTAAAACAAATTTATAAATAAATCAAATTAGATACGAAATAAGATTAAAACATAATTAAATTCAAAATAATAATAAAAAACTAATATATATAATTACATATCTTGTTTAATTTGATGATAATGTGCCACAGTCTTTTGAAGATTTCTTTGTTCTGCTTCATTAGATCTCTTCCTTGCATATTTGTTTTGTCTTCCTTTCTTGTTTCCCATTATTAAACCATAAAATAAAAAAAAATTTACTCCTTGCCTCAACATAAATTTCATGCAATAACTATATAAAAATGTACTATATGAATTGGCAATACAACTTCACTATTTTTAAGCTGACTTGTCTGAAGCCAACATTAGCATTTTTGCTATTTTTATGCTCGCATGAACATAATAAAATTTGTATGTTCACACAAACATATCCAGTTCAATTTTTGGCAATCAAAATTTTTTGGTTCTGCTGTTCACTGCAAACATTACATTCGTAGTGAACATACAAAATTACATGTTTTGGGCCCTTTTTTCTTTAATTTTTTTTTTGTTTTTTCTCTTTCAACACCCATAATTGCAGATAAATGATCTCCTACTATAAAGTAAAAAATTCCAAAATGTGTTACTCAGAGCAAGCTTTCCAATGACTATAATTGTAATTCATATTTTAATAATTAAGAATTTCAAATATGAGTTTACCTCATCATAGGTTCATTACTGATTGAACATCAACTAACTTTGACACTTTGGAAAAAATAGTAAATTAGGCCAATTTTTTTTTGAAAAATATCTAGGAAATAGCTTATTGAGTTAGCTTTCTATTAAAAAAAAATATTTATGATAAATTGACTTCAAGTTATCTATGTCAAAACAAATGTATGTCTAAATTACAATTGGTGTCACTTCAAAACTTTATAAACTATACAATTTTCAACCAAATTAAATCAAACCAAATGCACCCTCTGGATATTGATGTTACAAATCCAACACTAAAAGAATTACCTCATTATCTTTTTTAGAAAAAAAGTTGTGTGTCACATGGATTGTCACTCTTTAAAAATATTAAATTTTATTATGTACCACTTTTCGGAGGAGAAGAAAAAATTGATATAAATAAATTTTTCTTTTAGATTAAAAAATATGGTTACAAAGTAAGAACATAGAGCTAAAAATCACTAGTCAATGTCATCTTGAAATTACTTATAGTTTTAGAGATATAGTCACTCGAACATGAGGTTTGTTTCAAAAATATTGATTTTAGTGTCAAAATTGGTCAAAAAGTGGAACCCATTATTGTGGGATCACCTTTGGATGATAGTGTAGGTGGATGTAGCCTAGGTTTTGGGTGAACCATGTTAAATCTATGTGTTATTTGTGTTCTTATGATTTTCTTCTTTTGTTTCTGCATTTAACTATTTATTCATATATTTTTTAGATTTGTCAAATCCTAACAGGTGAAACCCACTAATTGTTAGCGATTGGGTAGATAAAACCAACATTTAACAACTTTTTCAATTCAACCTAGGATATGATTAACCCTTCTCTAAGGTTGTCTAATAGGCTTATATTTAGTGCTAGTATAGATCCTATGAGTACAAATCTTGGGATCTAGGATTTTCATGTCTGTGTAATCCCAATAAAATTCTTGTTTATTCCCTTGCAACAATTTTAGTATGCTTTCCTAATACGTAGATGCTAGAGCACTACTAATGTTTAATTCTTTTCCTGGGCTTGCTGCAACCTTTTTTACTTTCTCTATCATGGATATTTGAGCAACTAGATTTGAATGATTCTCATGTGGAAGTAATGAGTGAAGGAATTGGGAGGGTGTTGAATATTGATGTGCATTAGGAGGTGGTAAAATAGTTTCCAAGATATAGTCCTTTTGGGAACACTCCCCAAAATTGACTCCATATTCATTGGTGATAATTGAGGAGATAACTTTGTCATCTTCTTGAGAGGTTACAAATGGATCCTTATTTATCATCATGAGTTGGTGAAGTGAATTAAGTTGTGATTCCTCATCCTTCAAATCGAGCCATATTGCTTGATCATCTTGCAACAAGGGTTCAGCAGGGGAATATATTGTCAAATTTTTGGTATGCAACCCATTAGATATTGTCATCTTACTCGACTTGCAAGCTATATAAGCATCAACAATAGCTAACCAATGTCTTCCTAGGATAAGAGGATACCCACCCATATTGGCTTTTGAGGAAAGAACAATAAATTCTACATGATATCCCTAAGAATTTAGTGAAACTATAACATCCTCTATCATTCCATCTAGCTTGACAGTAGAACTATTAGCAAGTTGCAAGATATTTGGCATTTCCCTAAGGCCAATAATGTGCAAGTGAGATAACACTCCTTTTTCATTATATTAATGGATGCACTTAAATCCACTAGGGAATTTTGTACTTGAATTCTGTGAATAGTAATAGTGACCGCAAGACTACCAAGATCAGAATATTTAGGTACTGTCAACTTTTCTAACATAAGGTTTGATAATTGTCCTAGGACATGAATAGTTTTTGGACCTTTCCTTTTTTCTCCCTAGTTTCCTTATGAAACTTCCTTGTTGTCCCTATTGTAAACAAATACTTCTTTTATAGAATCTAGCAATGGTATCTTAATAGTTATATGCTTCAGCTGGTTAAGTAAATTTGTCACATCTTGGTTTTGCACAGTCACAATTGAGTTTATAGGCCTTTGAGGAAATGGTGGATCTTCTACTATAGGAGAGGTTGGTTGTGTAGGAAACTCTTCCTTTTTAATAGAGGGCTCCTCAACCTTTGTGATTATAGGATTTTT